>CAEFZY010068490.1:0-14686 GCA_903066815.1 Brachyrhaphis roseni
ACCTGCGACGGCCGCGTCGAGGACTCAAGGCCTCCAAATGTGGGTCGTGCTAACCGCTACGCCACCACAGCACGCCCATATTTTGGGTTTTATAGCAGAAAATTAATCAGATCTCAGTTTCCTGCTCACTTCTGTCCTTACTGACGTTTCTAAAACTAAACTGCGTCTTTACAAACAGGTTGTTTCCTGTTAATGAGCAGCAAAATGATTTTTTAGAAGTTTCATGTGGTGATAAATTCAAAAATCAGATAAAACACTTTTTTCTGTTTCTAATAACTGGAGGTGATTCTGAAGGTAAACTGCAGAAATTTCTAACCTTCCAGAGAAATCTGTAAATGTCTGCAGTGGAATCCAAGGAAGTGGATGAGGAATAGAGTAAGAAAAAAATACTTGTAGACGTTTGTTCACATGTTCTTCCAGCCTAATAATGGTGTAGCGCAGAGATCCAGGTTCTGTAAGTCTGTGGAACCAAAGCTGGTCTGGTACATTATTAGGCTCTTAAAGTGGCGACCCAGAACATTTTGACTTCTAAAATCCGGACCCGGTATGTTTTTCTGTTTCAACGTGGAGTCGCTCTGTCCCTGCAGAAGGTTGAATTTAACTCTGAGCTCCTCACCCCAACACGCAGCAGGCGTTCAGGCAGACCGCCCCGCTGGCTTTGCAGTGAGGAAAGTGGAACCCATTGGGTCACAGTGGTTCTGTTCTCCGTTCTCTGCAGGACCAAGCACTGGGCGAACTGGAGAAGAACAGCGACAAGCTGCAGCAGCGCGCCTCGTCGTCGGACAGCAGCCAGCCGGCTCACCTGCACCAGCTGCTGTGCTCCCTGCAGAAGCAGTTGCTGGCCTACTGCCACATCAACGCCGTCACCGAGGTAACGCCGCCGCCGGTCGGGTTGGGTCCAATAAACCAGTCCCATCTGACCCGCTGCGTGTCTCCTGCAGAGTTCCAGCAGCGTGGCGCTGCTCCATAAGCACCTGCAGCTGCTGCTGCCCCACGCCACCGACATTTTCTCCCGCTCCGCCGCGCTGATCCAGGACAGCTCCGGGAACGGCAGCATCCGGGAGAAGCTGCAGGGTGAGCTCCGCCTCGGCCCCGCCCCCTCGGTCCCGCCCCCTCGGTACAGATGTCACTGACCCCCCCCCCTCTGCTCTCCAGATGTGATCTACGTGTCGGCGGCAGGCAGCATGCTCTGTCAGATCGTCAACTCGCTGCTGCTGCTGCCAGTGGCGGTGGTGAGGCCACTGCTGAGCCACCTGCTGGACCTGCTGCCCCCTCTGGACCGCCTCAACAGGCTGCTGCCGGCCGCCGCGCCGCTGGAGGACCAGGAGCTGCAGTGGCCGCTGCACGGTCAGCTGACAGGAAACGCTCAGACCGCGGGGGTCGGGCCCCGGACAAACACACTTCAAGAAATATGGCCCTCCAGCAAATCGAGAAAAAACAAACAAAAAAGAGAATTCTGGCATAAAAGTAGGGATGCACCGATTGCAGTTTTCTGGCTGGTCGTCAATTACCGATCTTTAAACACTAACCTGCTGATTCCGACTTTGGACAATTTTTTTTTTTTTTGTCTGAAATGTTGCTAAAAATAGCAAGAACGTCACTGAGTTGGTAACCATGCAGACATGACCTGGTGGGCGGGGCTAACAGGCAAACCTTTTCAGACCTTTGCTGACGTAGATCGGATCAGCTTCACGTTAAACTATCGGCTGATCACCGATCTCCCAAAATTAAGGAAATTGGTGTTGATAAATCGGTGCAAACCTACGTGAAATATCACCTGAAGCTGGACGCTCCCAGCGTCTGCATTAGTGTCAGAATTATGACGTAAAAAATTCAGATTGCGGTCTGAATTACAGCCCCTATCGCCATTGAAGAAAGAAAAAAATTCCACCAAAGATTTCTTAATTTTAAAATTAATCTCAGACATTTTCTAGAAAAAACGTGGAAAGTTTCTCAGCTTGAAAAGTAAAAAAAATTTTTACTTTTGAAACTGATAAATTCCAAAATTAAAAAAAAGAAAGTTTTATTCTGGATAATATGTAAAATACATTTTTGGGGGGAAATTTACCCGAACACACGTCATAGAATTCTGTCTGCTCTCTGAATCCTCAGATTAATGTCTGAATTTAAAGGTAAAATACTAAATAAAATGAGTATCAAGTCCAAATTCTGAGAAATAAATGAAAATTCAGAGATGAAACCTGCCAGCTGTTAGTCGATGTGGACAGTCCACCTGCTGTGAAGCACGGTGGAAGCAGCATCATGCTGCGGGGCTGCCAATGGATTCTTTGTTGTGACCCATTGGGTCAGAACCAGAGCCTCCTGGGTCTGGCCAGGGTCGGTAACCGGATCCTTCCCACCCCTCCAGGCGCTTCGGACCTGGCCGAGCCGGCTTCGGGCCCGGCGCTGCCGGTGGCGGTGCTGTGCTGGGTGTGGCTGGTGGACCTGGAGCGGACCGCGGCGCTGCTGGTGGGCCGCTGCCTGGGCGGGATGCTGCAGGGCGCCGCCGCCTCGCCGGAGGAGAACCACGCCGCCTACTGGCTGAAAACGCCGCTGTTCAGCAACGGCCTGGAGACGGACATCCCGCAGCTCGGTACCGGCCGGCCCGCCAGCTGTTCTGTGTGGTTCTGTGTGATTCTGACTGCCTTCTCCCTGCAGATTGGGTCATCAGCTCGCTGCTGGAGGCGGCTCTGTCCGGGAACGAGGAGCAGAAACCTCTGGACCGGCCTCTGCGCCCGGACCTCAGCGTCCTGCTGGACCTGGCGCTGGGCTCCTCCAAAGAACCCGCCAACAGCCTCTGGATCAACATGCAGGACTACGCCATCAGCAAAGGTCTGACCCGCAACCAGAACCACAGCAGAACCAGAACCGAGCCTGACTGCTGTGTCTCCTATTGCAGACTGGGACAACGCGTCTCTGAACAACGAGTCCCTGCTGGACACCGTGTCCCGGTTCTGCCTGGCCGCGCTGCTGAAGCACAGCTGCCTGCTGGGCCCCGCCTGCGGCGAGGGCAGGTGAGCTGACCCCTGACCTTTCACCCGGTCTCCTGTCCTCTGCCACTGACTCTGCCTTCCCAGCAGGTACCAGCCGTCCAAGTCTCTGGCCGAAGTCTACCGCAGCGTCTACAAGGTCCGGAACCGCCTGCTGGCCTGCAAGAACCTGGACTTCATCCAGACCCGATCTTCATCCCGAGAGAGGCGGGTCAGTCCCAGTTCACTCCCAGTTCACTCCCAGTTCTCTGAGAAATAAAACGTTTCATTTATTAAGAGCTGCTACTTTGCTGTTGCATTACTTTGACTTGTCGTATTTTTATAAATTCTCTTATTATTGATACTTTATTGTTGTAATATTTCGACTTTTGCTACTATGAATTAATTCTAAAAAGTCTGACTTTATTCTCGTATTAGTACAACTTTATTTTCATCATATTAACACTTTGTTCTTGTAATATTTTGACTTTTTCTCATCTTTGTATTATTATGATTTTGTTCTCGTATTTATTCTCTATATTAGCTGTTAGTTTTCTAATCGTAACTGCAAGTTGTTGAAGCTTTGAGTTAAAATCTGAGCAGGAACAGATTTCCATGCTGGCCGAGTTCCTCCTTTAGGGGGCGCTGCTCTCAGAAAGGTGGGGGAGGAGGCGCTGTCTGGCAGGAAGTCGATGATGGATTCCAAAATAAAAGCAGAGTCTGACGTTGTGTAGATCTCGGACAACCAGGACTCGCTGGACATGGACCCCCAGGAGAACTCGTTCACCCGCACCATCGACGAGGAGGCGGAGCTAGAGGAGCGGGCCGACCGCGAGCGGGAAGACGGGCACCAGGATCAAGACGAGGAGGAAGAGGACCGGGAGCACGAAGTCATGACCGCAGGAAGTAAGTACAGCCTTGGAGCCCGGCCGCTTCCTGTCCAGAAACGTTCTGATCCAGATCTGGACCTAATATGGTCCAACATGCTGGTTCATCACTTCTTCTTGTTCTGGTCCCAGGAAGTAGAATCTGTCTGTTGGGATGAAGATGATCAGATTTTAGGTCTGGATCAAAACTTTTCAGTGTTTCCAAGTTAGAGATGCTCCGATCCAATATTAATGTCTGTATTAGTGATGCTCCAGTCAGGTTTTTTGCTTCTGATGCTGATCGTCCATGAGGCCGATCTCTAGTTATCGCCTGGAATGGCTGCTAATTTTTCGCTTTAGGTAAAAATGATACCATGTTATCTGGAAAAATTGACAAATTATCTGGCATAAATTCACCTAATTTAGACGTAATTGACATATTTTAGTGCATATCAATTTTTTTAAGTTACCTGCTGCAGCTGTAAGCAGCTGTTCCCTGTCTGGTGGAGGTTGTGCGGCGCTCCGTCTGTGAAATATTACTACCAGTAGCGGCGGTTCAACAGCGACATATCGGCCAATTATGATCAGTGGCCGATCGATCGGCACACCTCTAGTCTGTATCGTTCCGACATGGAAAAATTTCACTTTATTTTGGTAAATGAACGTTATTTCAAAAGAAAACAAAATAACAATAAAATCTGTAGAAAGAAATTCTAGATTGGGTATCGGTGACATTGTGTCGGATCCACGTTGTATTTATTATTGATAAATGAACTTTGAGCCATGTGACAGAAGGCTTGTTGCAGTTGGCGGTTCGGCTCCCAACTGCACCGACGGAACAGATTAAAGTTGTTTTCAGATGTTTTAATGAAGTTATAAATGTATTTATAACCAGAGCTGTACTGGTGCAGCGTTAGCAAATCCATTTATTATTCTGTACATTATGTCCGTCCGTGTAAAATAAAGTGATTTAAGGTTTAGTATTGGCGGATGCTAAACCTCAGCTATCGGTATCAGAAGTGAAACCAGTGGACACTAAATGTTTAAACCATTTCTGAGACGCTCTGCAGCTTTTTGTCTTAACTGCTGAAGTCTCCAGCTGCTCACGCTCTAACCCTGCATCCGTGTGTGTGTGTGTGTGTGTTTGTGCTCGATGCACAACGCAGAAATCTTTCAATGTTTCCTCTCAGCGCGGGAGGTGGCTCGGAGCCGGGACCGGGAGCGGGCCAGCAGCGGGACGGGCCCGGGCTCTGGGTCGGCGTCCCGCAGCGCAGCGGCAGCGTCGGGATGTGGGGAGGAGGAGGCGGTGCAGTCGCAGGAGGAGCGGCGGGGCAGCGCGGGGCTCCCAGAGGGCCAGGACCTGTACACGGCCGCCTGCAACTCGGTCATCCACCGCTGTGCCCTGCTGCTGCTGGGGGTCAGCCCGGTTCTGGGAGAGCTGGGCAAGCAGAACCAGGAGGACGGCCCGATCCAGTCGGCCGCCGGAACACAAGACTGTCTGAGCTTCATGACCAGGTACAGTGGGGTGGGAGCCAGGCGATGATGGGGGGGATGGATGCGGTAAATTTACTTCCTGGATGCAAATTTAAGTGAAGTTGTTGGTTTCAAGCACAGAACCCTGCAGAACTCCAGAACTACAAGTTCAGCAGAAAAACTAAAATTCCCAGAATGTGACCTGCTTAGGCAGGGGTTCCCAAAGAGGGGGGCGGGACCCACAGGGGGTCGCAAGACACCATGCAGGAGGTCGAGAAATGATTTTCAGAATCATAGTGAGAAGGTGTATGGAGGGCCAAAAGGGACAAAATTAAATAAGTAATTTATATCATGATATATACATATTATGAACTAAATTATTTAATGATTTAATTCATTTTATGATATATGTGTAATTATATAACTACACATTTATTTTTAATAAATTGAGGGAAATAATTCTGTTCCCAGGAGTGAGAGTCTGAGTGCAGAGAGCCGCTCGGTGCAGAGCAGCACCAGCTACCGGCTCATCAAATCCCGCAGCGAGTCCGACCTGTCCCAGCCCGAGTCCGACGAGGAGAGCTACGGCCTGGTAAAGAAGCTCCGCCCCCACAGTCCCCTGGGTCCTAGTGTCCCCTGGGTCCTGAGCTGAAAGCTGTGTGTGTTTTCTGCCGCAGAGCGGACGCAGGAACGTGGATCTGGACCTGGCCTCCTCCCAGAAGAAGAGAGGTACTGATGTGGAGACAGAGAGGAGAGGCTGCTTGTTGTTGTCATGGTTCATCTGTCCCCCCGTCCCATCAGTGGAGTGATGCTCTGGTTCTTCATCGTCGTCTCCTCTTCCTTCCAGGAATGCTCCACAGCTCCCCCGACTCGCTGGCGGAGTCCTGGTTCCGGTCCAAGCTCAGCCGGCAGCGCAGCTACGGCTCGGCCCACTCCTACGGGGAGTCGGACCTGGACCTGAGCCGCTCGCTGGGAGTCCACGCCCTCATCGACAACATGGTGAGCTTCATCAGCGGCGACGTGGGCCTGGCGCCCGCCTTCAAGGAGCCCGAGGAGGGCATGTCCACCAACCCGCAGGCCGCCATCTTGGCCATGGAGCAGCAGCAGAGCAGGGCGGAGGTGAGGCGACAGACGCAACTTTATTCATAAAGCAACGAACGAACGGCACGATTTAAACAAAACGGTTAAAACCAACAGAAAGGACGACAGTAACCCGGGAGAGCCGTGAACATTTAGGTTCTTTTAATTTTAAAAAAAATTATTAAAAGATTAAATTAAAAAAAGTTTTATTGAAGTAAATAAATCATAATGGAAAAAATATGCTATTTATTTTCTACTTAAAAAATATTTTAATTAAATAAAACAAATTAAAAAATATTTACTAAATAACATTTTTTGTATAAAATGTTTTGTATCATATTTTTATTCTACTGTTTAAATTTTTCTGAATGAAAAGAAATTAAAAAATATATTTTTCATTAAATTAAAAAGAATAAAAAAGCATCTATAAATATAAAGGCTTTTTAAAATGACTACTTATGCATTTATTGACTATTTAAAAAAAAAAGAGGACAGAATAAAAATATTACTTCACACATTTTAAAATGTTAAGTTTTTATTTTTATTCCTGTAATATTTTGGTTTCATTTTGTTGTAAATTTTATTTACTTTTTAATTTGTTTCCATTTCAAAATATGTTTTTATTTTGTTATTAATTTAATTTTAAATGCTTCTAATATTATGACGATACAAATCCTTTCTTCGTCTGAAACACATTAAAGCAGAAAACAATAAGTTACTCATTTATATTTAAGGTTTTACTGTTTGGTTCTTTAACATCAGGTAATGAAGCGATGAAGATCAGAAAGTGCTGCATCCAGGCTGCTTGTTCCTCTGTCCCGGTTTTAAATGGTTTAAAGTTCCAGTTTCTGCTTCATCATGTGACTGTGGTTACAGCTGCGGTTGGAGGCGCTGCACCAGATCGTGGTGCTGATCTCCGGCATGGAAGAGAAGGGCAGCCAGCAGGGCGGCGCCGAGCGGCCGGGCGGCGCCTTCCAGTCCTCCTCCCTGCTCACCTCGGTCCGGCTGCAATTCCTGGCCGGATGCTTCGGCCTCGGCACCGTGGGCAGCGGCGGCCTGAAGAGGGAGAGCGTGCAGCTGCACCACTACCAGGTGAGGAAGAGGAGGAGGAAGAGCTCTGGTCCGGTTCTGTGGTCCGGTTCTGACTGGCACTTTTGTGCTGCAGGATGGGATCAAAGCGGCCAAGCGGAGCCTGCAGGTGGAGATCCAGACGGCCGTCCATAAGATCTACCAGCAGCTGTCGGTGACTCTGGAGCGCGCCCTGCAGGCCAACAAGCACCACATTGGTACCAACGCCCTCCTGCTTTTCCACTCAGCTGGTGTCTGAACCAGATTTATCCACACATACCCAGATATCTGACAGAGTTTCATCAACACATAACCTCCGTTTAATATCACTAAAATAATGCTGACAATAAAACCTCAGATTAAAGTGAAGATTTGCAAATTCTCCTTTTTAGCGGTTGCACCAAATACCAGCGGTTTAGAGGTACGGTCAGTCTGCAACAGATAATGCAGCGATGACATCACATTGCTGCCATTTGCCATGCAGAGGAGGAAAGATGGCTGCTGTCAGAGGGTTTTTACAATGGTTCAGACTTTTCCTTGGTTTTGTATAAATACAACTATTCCAATATGTTGAGCTGCTAAGGAGAAAAATCACTTGGAGCTCAAAGGCAGTTAAAGTGCTTTACATAATAAAAACACAAAAATAAAAAGTCCTGAAAACATCATACAGTCAACAGTTTGAGAAACAAACATTCCATTTTGTTGAGTTGCATCATCAAAATAATCAATACAGATCAATATGTTGATCAGTTCTCCATTTATTATGGTTTAAAACCAACATGTGGGTTTTAGGATTGATTTAAATGAACTCAGTGTTTCGTTAAACATTCACACACTGACATGATTCCCAGTCGACATCGTTTCATGTTTTGTTAACTTTATTTTCTTACGGGATTTAAAAGTAATTCTACCTGGCGCCAAGTTTGGCTCCTAACAGGAAGTGGTGGTGGTTTGAAGGCTTGCGATTAGCTGACAGTTTTCGGCGCTACACTGCCTCCTATAGGCTGGGGATGATTAAACACAGTGTTGTATGAACAGTTTCCTTAAAGGTGTAGATGAGATTAATTTATTTTAAAAAGCCCCAGCTTCATGTGGACCAGGCCTCAGTTTGACCCTCTGCTTCCTCCTCCTCTGCAGAAGCCCAGCAGCGCCTCCTGCTGGTGACGGTGTTTGCGCTCAGCGTGCGCTACCAGCCTGTGGACGTGTCCCTGGCCATCTCCAGCGGCCTCCTCAATGTGCTGTCGCAGCTCTGCGGCACCGAGACGATGCTGGGCCAGCCGCTGCAGCTGCTGCAGAAGCCTGGTGTGTCGCAGCTTAGCACCGCCCTGAAGGTGGCCTCCACCCGCTTGCTGCAGATCCTGGCCATCAGCACCGGGTAACACCGCCGCAGCGCCTCCGGGGCCCAGAGCGACTCTAACCCAGCGGCCTGTCTGTCTCTGCAGGACGTACGCCGACAAGCTGAGTCCCAAGGTGGTGCAGGCGCTGCTGGACCTGCTGTGCAGCCAGCTGAAGAACCTGCTGGCCCAGGCAGGAGGCAGCCGGCTGGCGTCAGGGAAGAACCCGGACGACTCCAAGACGGATGACTCCCTTGACTCTGACAAGAAGGACTTCAGAGGTTAGCTTTAGGATCTAGCTCCAATCCTGACACACATCCACGTCTCCGTCTTTTTATGTAAACAACACAAAACAACAAGAGACACAGAAATCCCTCCGGATCCATTTCCCTCACCTTTACACGTCTTATTCTAGTAAAACAACCAGTGTCAGTCTCAGGTTTGTTCAAATATAATTCAACAAACATTTGACCGTTACACAAAGGTCTGCTGAAATGCATTTAGCATTATTTTTGTCAGCTTAAAGCAGTCAGTAAGCATCTGTGGCGGTTATTTTTAAAGCTTAAATAACAAGGAAAAGTCTGATCTTACCTTTTGTCCTGGAGAAAAACAGCCTAAAACACACTGCTACCAAGTAACCTAATCTGTTCAACATCTCCCTTAAAGGAACAGTATTATGTATTTTCTATCCACACATTTTATAGCAGTCAAGTCACTTAATTACCTTCAATTGTTATAAAAATAACTTTTATGTCAAATATGTCTTAAAAGAAATTTGACTTTGCAATTTAACCCCTTGAAATTGGGCCTCCGTCTCTTTAAGAAGCTCCTGCTCTTTCTGAAACTCCGCCTTCAGGAAGTAATTCCAACATGGCTCCTCTATTAGCCCTTTAGCAATGTTTTTATCAGCTCTGAGAAGTAACTCAGCAGTTTCACCAGGCGTTTGCTAATTGCTGCTGGCTAGTCTGAAGGAGCTGAGTGGGGAGGAACTGTCCCGCGAAGGCGGAGCTGGGTCCACCCAGGCGTTTTCCACGGCTGAATGGTTGCCATGGAGATTAAAGGATTATTAAACATGAAAGAATGAAAGCAACATTCCAAGTTTGTTTTTGATTACGCCGCGGTCACCAAATATTAAAAATTCAAAACCCTGCACTTTTTAATAAAGGAGACTCAAGTCGGCTGATTCTTCTGAACTTTTATTGGGAGTTAAAAATGATTCACTAATGCTAATCATGCTGGTAGAAGATGCTAAAGCCTGCAGCAGTTCAGAACCTGAAGGTCCTGTACAAGTTTTGGTAAAAACTGGAGTATGGGCTCAGGTTGGACGTCACCTGGAGAGTTTTGGTTCCCATCAATGACCGTCCTGCAGTAGGATGAGAGCAGATCATCTCCAGATTGTTGATTTTCCTCTAGGTCATGTAATGGCTCAAGGTTTTTGTTGTTCAGCTTTAATCCGGAAGCAGCACACCGCAGAGCTCCACCTCGGGGACTTCCTGGTCTTCCTCCGCAGGGTGGTCTCCTCCAAGGCCATCCAGTCCAAAATGGCGTCCCCCAAATGGACCGAGGTTCTGCTGAACATCGCCGCTCAGAAGTGCTGTTCAGGTGCGTTTTCTGCAGGTGAGTGTAGTCGACGGGTCAGTTGGGGACATTAACAGATGTTAAATGTTGCAGGAGTTCCTCTGGTGGGGAACATGAGAACCCGCCTGCTGGCCCTGCATGTGCTGGAGGCCGTCCTGCCGGCCTGCGAGGCCAACATGGAGGACGACCAGCTGACCCAGGTAGGGGGCGCTGCGGAGCCGCACTTCCTGAAGCTACGGGTTTTACAGAGAAGTAAACAGAGGGCTGCTTACTTCTCTGTAAAAGAAGTAAGCAGCCCTTACTTCTTTTAAGGGCTGCTTAAAAGAAGTAAGGGCTTCTTTTAAGAAGAAGCCCTTACTTCTTCTTAAAGAAGTAAGGGCTTCTTTAAGCCCTTACTTCTTTAAGAAGCCCTTACTTCTTTAAGAAGTAAGGGCTTCTTACTTCTTGACATCATGACATCATGTCTGATGTTATGACATCAGACATGACATCAGACATATCTGTCCTGATGTCTCTATCTGTCCTGATGTCTCTGTCTCTCTACCTGTCCTGATGTCTCTGTCTCTCTATCTGTCCTGATGTCTCTATCTGTCCTGATGTCTCCATCTGTCCTGATGTCTCTGTCTCTCTACCTGTCCTGATGTCTCTGTCTCTCTACCTGTCCTGATGTCTCTGTCTCTCTATCTGTCCTGATGTCTGTATATGTCCTGATGTCTCTGTCTCTCTATCTGTCCTGATGTCTCTCTATCTGTCCTGATGTCTCTACCTGTCCTGATGTCTCTGTCTCTCTATCTGTCCTGATGTCTCTGTCTGTCCTGATGTCTCTGTCCTCCAGGTCGTGGACCGTCTCTTCTCTTTGCTGTCTGACTGCATGTGGGAAGCTCCGGTCGCTCAGGCTAAACACTCCATCCAGGTCAAGGAGAAGGTCCAGGAGCTGAAGCTGCAGGTGAGGGCGTCGTCACGGCAACCCTGGTCCCCCATGTGGACGCGGTACACTGACGTCTGTTGGGTCGGCAGGGCGAGACAGAGGAGGAAGACGAGAACCTTCCCATCCAGGAAGTGTCCTTCGACCCGGAGAAGGCACAGTGCTGCGTGGTGGAGAACGGCCAGGGCCTGACGCACGGCAGCGGGGGCAAAGGTTACGGCCTGGCGTCCACCGGCATCTCCTCCGGATGCTACCAGTGGAAGGTGATCCCGCCACAGAAATCACCTGGAATCATGTGGAAAGCCCCGCTAACCGCTGCTTTTCCCTGCTGCAGTTCTACATCGTGAAGGAGAACCGTGGCAACGAGGGGACGTGCGTGGGCGTGTCCCGCTGGCCCGTCCACGACTTCAACCATCGCACCACGTCGGACATGTGGCTGTACCGTGCCTACAGCGGGAACCTGTACCACAACGGAGAGCAGACGCTGACGCTCAGCAGCTTCACGCAGGGAGACTTCATCACCTGTGTCCTCGACATGGAGGCCAGAACCGTCTCCTTCAGCAAGAACGGAGAGGTCAGCACAGCTCCACTCAGTTTCTTCCTTCCACCTGACTTTCCCAGTTAAACACAGAGCCGCTGTTGGATGTTACAGAAAGTTATTCAGTTCCGTTCTGAATATTGATGTTTCCAGTCTGATTGCCTCCTTCTGCTTTATCCTCTTTCCTGTCTTTTTTTCTCATTTCTTATTCTATTCCTTCTTTCTTTATTCCTGTCTTTCCTTTCTTTGATTCTCTCATGATCACCTTCTTTTTCTTTTTTTGTTTTTCTGCATTCCTCCCTCATAACCCTCCTCCCTTCCTTCCTTCTCTCCTTCCTTTCTTCCTTCCTTCCAGGAGCCAAAGTTGGCGTTTGAGGACGTCGACGCGGCCGAGTTGTTTCCTTGTGTCATGTTCTACAGCAGTAACCCTGGAGAGAAGGTAACCGCCGCCGCCGCTCAGGCCAAACATTCAGCAGGAAGTGGCTCCCTCACACTTCCTGTTTCCTCTGCAGGTAAAGATCTGCGACATGCAGATGAGAGGGACGCCACGCGACCTCCTGCCCGGCGACCCTGTCTGCAGCCCCACCCCCACGGTGCTGGTGGAGGCCACAGCCCAGCTGGTCCGCATCTTGCACCGCACCGACCGCTGGACGCCGCGCATCAACAGCGCCATCATCCAGCGGCTGCAGAAGATCAAGCCCTGCTTCCGGGACGCCACCACAGGGGGGCCGGCCGGCGGCCAGCGGCTGAAGAAGAGCCGCTCAGTGCAGAGCCGCGAGGAGCACGACGCCCAGAGGGAGAGCGCCGACGCTCCGCCCAGGGCGGAGGAGGATCGGGGGCGGCACGGCCGGCAGCACGGCCTGGCGGACCTGTCCGAGCCGCACCTGCGCAGCCTCTGCTGCGACGTGTGGCCGGTTCTGGCCGTGATCGGTGGGGCGGACGGCGGGCTGCGCGTCGGCGGCCGCTGCGTCCACAAGCAGACGGGACGCCACGCCACGCTGCTGGGCGTGGCCAAGGAGGGCAGCAGCTCGGCCAAGGTCCAGTGGGACGAGGCCGAGATCACCATCAGGTACCGGAATCGCCGAACCCGACCGGTTATGACCCAATCGCTCATTTAACAACATTAATTCATTCTGACATCTGTTGTCACATCTGGAACCAAGCAGCGTTATTAATGTTTACCATTTTATCTTCTGTCAGTATTATTGTCATTATTTTTATCATCATCATCATCATTCTAACTTCGGGTTGTTTGGCATTTTCCTCGTCTTTCTCGTCTCTCCATGTTTTCTGTTTCTGGAACGTTTTTCCTCATAAATCTGTCATTCAGGAACCCGGTCGGTTCTGGAACCGGGTCGTTGGTTTCCTCCTCTGTGTCGCTCCACCTCTCCTTCACCCCATTTCCATCAGTTTTCCCCCCGTTTTCCTCCGTTTCACTCCGTTTCCCTCTCCTTGTCTCTCTTCACTCCACTTCCCCCCATTAAAGCTTCCCAACTTTCTGGTCGCCTAGTGACACGCCGCTGTACAATCTGGAGCCGTGCGAGCCGCTGCCGTTTGACGTGGGCCGGATTCGGGGCCTGACATCGTCGCTGCTGCTGGACCTCACCTACCTGACCAGCATCCACGAGGAGACATCCGCCAAGCTGGGCGGGCGCCGCCACGACAGGAAGCACCGCAACGCCGCCTCCGTTGGCCACGAGCCGAGCTGCGCCGATGACAGGCCAGACGGCCAGAAGGACACCGCCGCCTCCGAGCTGAGGGTGTCCCACAGCCTGGAGGAGGTCAAGGCTCACCTGGCGCCCAACTCCAAGTCCGAGAGCGAGATCTCATCTGTCGCCGGCGGAAACGAAGCTCTGTTCGGACCGGCGCCCAACGCCACCGCAGAGGCAGGCAGGAAGAAAGGCCACGAGCACGGCGGGCGCCACGAGGCTCCACCCATCAGCACGCAGTCAGAGATCCACGCCGTACAGCTGTCCTACCTCTACCTGGGCGCCATGAAGACCCTGAGCGCCCTGCTGAGCTGCAGCAAGTACGCCGAGCTGCTGCTCATCCCCAAGGTACACACGCTAATGCTAATACTAATGCTAGCAATGCTAACAGCCTGCAGGCAGAGGGTGGAGGCTACAGGGTGGAGTAAGATCAGGGATGACATCATGAGAGATGAGGGCGGAGCTGCATGGGGGCGGAGCCAGATGGAGTGATTTCTTTTTTTTATAACTTTATTTTTATTGAAATTTTTGGATTACATACAAAAAAGACTTAAAAAACTTAGAAATTATAAGAGACAAAAAGACAGAACAGTCAAAACAAAAATTACACACTGGGAGATGACTCTTATTTTAGTATCACAAAAATTCAAGGGAACCTTTCATATCCAATATTAGTCCAGTAGCGTTGATGTGATGTTTGTCCATTTTTCCCATTTATCCTGACATTGTTCTTCTTGTGTCCTCAGTCTGTGTGTTAGAATCTCCATCTCAAATATTGAGTTCACAGTCTGTATCCACTCCTTTGTGGTGGGAGGATCAGATTGGCACCACTTCCTAGTTATTACCTTTTTGGCTGCCACCAACAGAATCTTAAACAAATAGCAATCATTACTAAGTACAACGTTATCCAAAAGGCCAAGATATAAAACCAGACCGGTCTTAGTACCTCGGGGTCACACTGGATCCAACACTGTCTTTCAAAAAACATATTAAACTCACAGCAAACAAAATTAAATTTAATCTATATAATTTTAAACAAATCAGACCATTAATGACAATTAATTCAGCTAAAATGTTTCTACACTCAATGATATTTTCACATATAGATTACTGCATCACAACCTGGTCACTCACTGGAGACACATT
>CAEFZY010068493.1:0-51999 GCA_903066815.1 Brachyrhaphis roseni
CAACCCCAGGGACGGGAGATCGGCGGACCAGCCCTCCAGCACCAGGAGGAGTCGGATAGTGATCCACTGAGTACGGTTTTTCCACCGTCTCCACGTAGTCCTTTATGGTTGATGTCAGTTTGTTGAAGCATGCAGGGTCCTTCATGTTGATTTCTTTTCAACATCACTCTCTTAGCAGAGTGAAGATCATGTCTATTCGTGCAGAGCAAGAAAACACCGAGCTTAAACACGAGGACATCAGAACTGAAGTGCGATGGCTGGAAGTGGCCCGACATACTCTCAAACTAAGACTCCAGAGGCTCCGGATGACCTTGACTAAGGCACATAAGTCCATGGAGAGTCGATCCGAAGACCTGGAGAGTCTTTCAGAGAAGTTAGGGCATTTCCTGAGACGGTACGAGAGAGACTGTGAAGAGATCGAGTCCCTTAGCCGAGAAAACATGATTTTAAAAGTCTGAAAATGCTCGGCTAAGGGAAAGATTGTCTGAACAGGAGAAAGAGGAGTAGCTGTCTCTCTGAAGACCTGCCAATCTGTGCACTGAAAACAGTCCTGGAGCACAGAAGTTGCAAACCTGGGCCACACAGTGACTGACTTCTTTGTTGGCTTTAGTTTCATCAGTGGACGATATGCTGGCGCCAGCAGGATGGAGATGTGGTCGGAGAGGCAAAGATGGTGGCGAGGAAGAGCTCTGTACGCACAGTGAATGCTGGTGTACACACAGTCTAGAGTGTTGTCTCCGCGTGTGGGAAAGGTGACATGCTGGTAAAAACTGGGCAGAGTTTCCATCAGTTTCACGTGGTTAAAGTCCCCCAACCACGTAAAACGCCTCCTGGTGCTTCATCTACAGTGAGCTAACGGTGTCATGCAGATCCTTCGGTTCTTCGTACACCAACCTTCATTCACGTACATACAGAGTCCTCCTCCCGGTGTTTTTTCTTACCGTTGGTCGCAGTCCGCTTGGAATAGCTTTAGAGTCAGGTTTCCTTTAGGCAAAGACCGGCGCAGTTCTTCATCTCTGCAATAACTCTCTGCCTCAGATGTAACAAATCTACTTTGTTATCCAGTGAGCGGACATTGGCCAGAAACAGAGTCAGAATAAGTAACTTCCTGACCTTCAGCCGGTCCAACGGACCAGCCCGCTTCCCCCTATTCTGTTTCCGGGCACAACGTTTCCTTTCGACCGTTGCTCCTTGCGCCCTGCTGCGCCAGACCGTTGTACTGAAGAGCCGCTGTCTCCCAAGTGCGGATTTCAGCCTCGGTGATAAATCAACAGCCGAACTGCCTCCAATCATCATCAGTTCGGCTGAGCTGTACTTCAGTCGTGAAGTGGTCGATAAACTCTAGTCCAAAAAAGCCTCTTGATGTTAAAAGAATCTTCTGTGCGCCGCCATAGGAACATTAGAAAGATATCATGTCGTGACAATGTTGTAACACGATTNCAGTTTCTCCACACATCCAGTGGGTGGAACAGGAATCAGTCTCAGGAGAACAACCTGTTTCCCGGGGACCAGTTTCAGCAAGGTGGCCAGTTTTCCAGACAATGTACCAGACGGATTAAAATATCCACTCAGGTACCCAGTACCTGAGGGTTCCTGTCTGGTACATTGTCTGGAAAACTGTACCTACCTTTTTTCCAAAGTTCTGGAGAGCTGAAACTGGTCCCTGGGTCTCTTGGTTTTTGATCTCAGGCTCCTTTTTCTCCTGTTCAGCCAATCTTTCTCTTAGCCAAGCATTTTCAGATTTTAACGCCATGTTTTCTTGGCTAAGAGACTCGATCTCTTCACAGTCTCTCTCGTTCTGGCTCAGGCGATGCTCTCTGTCCTCTGACAGCTTCTCCAGTTCTTCAAATCGACTCTTTATGGACTTATGTGCCTTCGCCAAGGTCCTCTGAAGCCTCTGGAGTTTATGTCTTAACTGGGTGTTTTCGTGCTCTGTCAGAAGAGACATCAGTTGAGCATATAGTGCATCGTTCTGACCTGCAAGCATGTCACATTTTGCTTGCAAGTCAGAACGATGTCTGGTACGCCTGCCAGATTTGGAGCCCTCGATCGTTCTCCTGAGATCTTCCACTATCTGCTGGAGTTTCCTGTTTTCTTTCTCCAGTTGTTCCATGGTCTTGTCAGGTGATGTTTCGTCCATCCGCAGGCTAATCTGATCGCTTGACGCGCATTGGTAACTAGTATTGTCCATTTGTTTGAAATAAATCAACCGTGTTTTCCGCTTCTTCAGTTCACTCGAAATGTGGAATAAGTGGTTTGCTCTGTTAATAAAGGGAGATGGATCAGTGACGTCACAGAGAATGAGTGACATCACAGATTCACAAAGCCTCTAGCAGCCTGTTGTGTGTGGGCGTGAATCCTGCTGTGACGTGCTATGAGATTCATAGCTGGTGAGGCTCTGAGTTAATCATAATCAGATTTACAAATATAGATCCCCTGCATGATATTGTTTACATGAGGAAATTCCCCGCATGCGGACAAAGCGGGAGGACAGAAACACTATTCCTCTACATGTCATCCGTAGCCGCTGCCTCAGTAGAATAATTCCGTTAACTCAATCAAACTCGGACATGTAGATATTATTAATTTCATGTTGTGCTTCACAGCAAAGGGAGAAACCGTTAAAGTACAACTCAGAACCACTTCTTTCTCATTTTCTTTATCAACGCAGCTACGCGTAGACTCGTTGCCATAGCAACTGACAACAACGCCATAAAAAAACAAAACACTCAAATATTTCCCTCACAAAGAGCAGAACATTCAGTCTGTTGCAGTGGTATGGTTTTAGGCTTATTGTTTGTTTTGCTATATTAATAAGTGATTGCTGTGGTAGGAGGAGAAAACTATAAATATATCGCTGCACTTTACTGTATGGCTAGCTCCATGGCTAGCTCGCTGTTACTGTCTCTTACTCTGCAGTTGCGGAGTCACAATGTCTGGGATCATGAGCGCCCCCTGGCCATGAGGCAGGAGAACTGCCTGCCTCACTGAATCTGTTCTCTGCTGTTTCTTATCTCTCCTCAACACAGGAAACACGTTACACACACAGTTGGTGACAAAAAAACACTGTACATTATATACATAAGATAAATTATGAAAATCAGTTCATACATTAAATGTTTTTTAGTCATTTTATTGGCAGCGTACAGACAGGAGGAGCATGCTCTCATAGACTGGCAGCCAGTGCAGTTGGAAAGGTTGATCAATCCCAGGTGAGGCTCAGCTCACTGCTGCCTCACCTGCTTCGCTTCAGAGCATTTGAATGGGAAAATGCGACAATTGAGCAATTTTGAAAAAAAAAAAGAAAAAAAAATCATAACCGGTAAAGCTATATGAAGAATAGGTCATTTGTAGTACAAACTACAGGGTGAAAAAGAGCAATATAAATTATTTTATCATTATATGTTATTTTTCCACGATGACAGGTGAGGCTCTGACTCACCTGCCTCCCCTGACCGCACGTCACTGGTATCCTGTATTTTATGCGTGGGGATTATTTTCCTGGCACATATAACATTGTGGGGACTCTCAAATAAAAACGCCATGCCTTTTTTTCTGTGATCATGTTTAAGATATCAAAATGATGTTGTATATTCAGACGAACACGCAGAAATACTACGTTATTTTATCTTCACAAAGACTTTGCATTGACTTCTCATCATTTTTCATTTCTGTGTTCTAACCTTAACCATTACCGGTATCTGAATAACCCTAAACCTGTCCCAAACTTGACCAATACCTCAGTCTTAAACCTAACCCCTCTCTCAAAAACAGCATGCAAAAATTCAGCAAGTGACAAAACGGCATCCTCTTCACCTCCAGATAACAATGAAACATGGTGGTGGCAGAATTATGGTGTAAGATGGGCTTTTGTGATCCGGGACAGGGCAGTTGATCTGAGTTGATGAGATCACTGGAGTTAAATAGAGGACAATACAGGAAGAAAACCTACGAAATGGTGCAAAAGACTGGCCAACTGAGGGAGAGGTTTACCTTCGACAAGAGCCCTCACACTAACCACCCAGCCAGCAAAACAAAAGAATAATTTGGATATAAACGTATCAGTGAGCTAAACTGATCCAGTTCAAGACAAACGTAGACCCTCGCCACTGACGTATCTCGATAACACCACTAGATGGCAGCAATGAAACATGGCCCTTTACCCAAGCAGACGAAGAAAATCCATCCTCTACTGTGATTGGACCAAAGAGTGACGTAACCAACAGACGTAACACCCGGAAGAATGACAAATGTTTATCGCTGAGGTTTCGGGTAAGTCTTGATATTTTATTGAGTCTTCTTCAGGAATTGTACAAGTTAACTTTATTCACTGTCTTGTGGTCATTATTGCCGTCTGAGGAAACAGACCAAACTCTGTCACTGTTAATAAACACTGAAGGTTAACCGAACATGTTTGTTTTAACTTTAGTTCTGTTTTTGTTCGTGCGAGTGAGTGAGTTCACCTTGTGTGTTTATGGTTTCTGTTCTACAACATATTATTATGTTTATATGTAGACGAGAAGTACATAAATTCAGCTTCAGTGTATTGTCTTTATAGATAGAAAAGAACGGTTACAAAAGAGGTTCATTTTTTTTATTGTTTTTGTTTTTAAAAGTGCCATTTCTGCTCATGCGCTCTAAAATCAAAGAACCCGAATGATTAATAATTATATTTATTATTTACACGCGTTCATTTGCTAGTTCATAATGTAATATAAGTCTGCTTACATTTGTAGTTTCCTTAATGCACAGATCACACAAAATGGCCTCATACTTTGATGAACATGACTGTGAGCCCACCAACCCTGAGGAGCAATATCGTCAGAATGCACTACTGGAGCTGGCCAGGTGAGCCACAACCTACCTGACTCACATGTTCTACTGTAAAGGTGACCTGCAGATTCTAGCTCTGGGATTGGTGTTTGTCTCCAGGTCCTTAATGCAGGGTTTGGACCTGATTGACTCCGGGGCATTCGACCTATCAGACTGGGACCAGCGGCTTCCTCCCCCTGCTGCCAAAACTGCAGTTCAGACCCTCACTGTGGTCGTCATTTCCGCAGAACAAGCAGGTGGCAGAAATCTTGAAAAACGAGTTGATTGCAGATGTGTGTTGGGACTCTGTAGGGAGAAAGTGTGAGGGATCATAGTGTTGAGAGCTGTTAGCTAGATGTTCTCTTGCGTATTTGAGGAGATTTAATTTGACTCTTTGTGTTCATGGCAGACAAAGGTTTGAAGTGTCCTGTGTGTTTGCTGGAGTTTGAGGAACAAGAGACAGTTCGAGAAATGCCTTGCAAACACCTCTTCCACTCAGGATGTATACTACCCTGGTTGGGCAAGGTAAAGCTCACAAATGTGCAATTTATGAAATATATATTTTTCACACATTTGAACAGCAGTTTGCATGAAATCCCTTTAAAACTTTCACATTTTCCACTTTAAATCCTAGACTAACTCCTGTCCGCTTTGCCGACTTGAGTTACCGACTGACAATCCAGAGTATGAGGAGTTTAAAAAGGACAAGGTGAGCTGAACTGTTTCACTTTTTGTCACATTACAACCGTAATATATTCCACTGGGGTTTTATGTCCTAAATATGAATATACATGACTTTAGAAATCCTTTCTGCAGTGGCTGTTATGAGTTGATGCAGCCTAATAAACCCACACAATAAAATAAGAAGAACAGTCCAGTCCAAGTCCAGACATAAATTCACCAGAGAATCTGAGACAATTATTGAAAATTAAAGATCAAGGTTCAACATTTCTGTGCTACACCCAGTTGGATTTCGCGTCTTTTGCGGCTTGCTGGATCTGTGAAGTGGAACGGTTGTTACTTCTGTGTTTTCAGTAGGACTTGAGGCGATTGTGGTTTTTGTCTTTCAGGAGAGAAGAAAACAGAGGGAGCACCGACTTGAGGACCTGCATGGAGCCATGTACACCTGATGAAAGTGCTGAATGCTTCGAGAACACCAAGCTGCATTCAGCCCAATTCCACAAAGATAGAACCCTGTTTGATGTACTTAGACTATTTTGCTACCTACAAGAAAAAAAAACCTAACTCAAACAAATTCAAAACTTTTCCACAGAACCCCTTCAACAGCCACTGGCATCACTTGATGCTCCATTGTGTTAAAATGAGAGTTTTTCTTAAATGGCACCAGCTTTGGGAACATAATAATGGAACATTTCAATTGTGCTTTTTTTTTTTAACCCGATGTTTCCAAATGGAGCTGATTGCAGCTCTGAGCACTCTGACTTTAAATTCCTTTTTTATTTAAATTTATGAACTTCTAATGTGCATAAAAGCTGTACTTATCAAGTAAATGGAAATGTTTAGGAAGAGGAAATGATCAGTGACTATTTGTTATATATAAGACAAAAATGTTTTAACTTGGAAAGCTTTTTCTTTTCATGTGTATTTGTTTTGACTATTAAAGTTGGTAATATGCCAAAAAAGTCAAATCAAGTGAGGCATGTATATATATGGATACATAATTTTTATGTATTTATGAGGTGAAATGAAATCACTTACCAAAGAAACCTTTGAGTCCCTTTTCTCCTGTGTGTAGCGCACTAAGCTAAATTTAGTTGATGGCAAAAAAAAAATCAACAAAAAACAGTTTGATAATAACTTATTTTTATTTCATATTTGAATATAAATCTCTGTCAAAATAAAAGGCCTAAATGATAGACAAAAATCAGACATATTTACAGAATTTATAAAAGGAAACAGTTTCTGTTGACTTTTTTATTTTATACAGGGGATTTCTCTGATGCCTTCGTTAATGTTCTGTATCTTTTTTTTGTTCAAATTTACAGGACGTAGGAAGAGGATACATTTTATAGACAGTTGGATCTGTGTTGCGAGTGTTGACGTAAAAGTCAGGCGGCCTTCTAAAACACAAGGCTCCACGCAAACCCTTAGACAGTGCACACAATGATCTAAGAACAAAAGAAAACGAGAAAATCTCCACCTTTCATTGAATTATTTGGCATGTTGAATGGTTTTAATGGTACAGAAGCTGTTTTGGCCCCGGTGTTTGGGCTCACAAGCTGCCGTTTAGAGTCGCACGTTGAGTTGGTTACAGTATGGCAAAAAAGGCTACAGCTAAACATAAGTCAAATATAATAATAAAAAGAAAGTTTCTTAGGCAGAGTACATAAGGCTGAAAACAGTGCATTTCATACTAACTCATACCGCCGCATCTGACACACACACACTCATATAAACGGAAAGAAAACTGTGTACTCCAGTCTTTTTTGGCATGGTTTTCTGCAGTCCAACAAAAATGTCAAGTTCAAACTTTTTGCACAGTAAGCGCTGAAAGCGCCGTGCGCTCATTCAGCTTATGAAACAGCATAACCCCGGCTCTGTCACATTCTGACACTTGTGGACACAGCTGGAAAATACTGAACCTCAACCACAGAATAACAAAACAAACAAGAAAAAAAAAATAGTTCCAACAAGTTGGGAAGCTGCATCTCCCATCTTTCACATCAGACCCACAAAAGAGGTAGGAGACGTGACCTTTAGAAAATGCGTATTGCTGGCATCCTGTGTGTTTGACGAAATAAAACGCGTCAAGTGGCAGGACAAAAAAAACCCCAACAGATTATAGATGTGTGTGGTTTATGAAACCTAGCAGTGAAAACTTTCATCTGAGCAAAACCTGTAGAGGTTGTGACTCAGAGCGTCGTGGCAGTCTGCTGTCGGGCTAGTTTTCTTCTCAATAACAAATCGGCTGCAGGAACCGATAAAAAAGGAAGAGTGGGGGGGATTCAACATAGGTACAGTATGGTTTGAAGTCAGACGACTCCCTGTATGGCAGCGTCACATTGTAACACTGTTGTGACAGCACCAATTAGAAAAACTTTTTTTTTTTAATTGCAAAAGTTTTCACACCCTAGAACTAGTTCACCTGTAGTCAAGTTACAACCAGGACTTTAAATGTATTTTATTGGGACTTTTTGTGATAAAGCAACACAAAGTAAAAGGTCCACCTGTGTTTGATTGCATTTCTGTATAAATGCTGCTATTCCACTGCAGAGTAATGACCTTTTTTTTTCTTTTTTTTAACAAAAAGCTAATTTTTGTAAAAAATTTAACATTTTTTGCCAAAATTGTAAAGCCAAAAATTGTAAAGCTAAAACTAAATATGATTGTGACTTTTTTGTTGCTTTTACATGCTCAACATTAATATCATACACTTTAACATAGGCAAAGAAATGGACTTCTCCAGAAAATAGATGTGGCATTAATGTTAGATCTGGAAATAAATGAATAAAAAAGTGTCAATAATTTCAGAAATCAGTTGTCTTAGGAAACATCACAGCCTGTCCTGGTCAAATTTGTGCCGTTCTCCGTTTACAGCCAGGCGGCCGCACAAAATCATCAAGAGCTGAAAATAATGGGTTTTTTAAATTGCTTTGTGCCAAAATATCCCATAAAATCCCCATAAATCCCATTGAAGTTGGTAGTTGTAACGTCACTAAACGTGCAAACGTCTGAGGGGAGTGACGACTTTTGCAAGTGTTGTGAAGAAAATCTTCTGAAAGGCTTCACATGAGCTCATAAAAAAAAAAAAAAGACATTTCTTAAACTTGTATAAGGCGTCCAGGGATCCAGCCTGGAACGCGGCCAGTGTCAGTGTCACTCTACAGCAAATACTAAAGTCAGATTGTAGTTTTACCGTCACTCATTTATATCGTCACATGTAGGCCACTTGAAACATTTTCATGTAACTTTGGATTGAAAAATTTTTTTAAAAAAATTCACTTTTCAGCTTAAAGCGAGTCATTACAACAGAAAAGACCATCAAGTTTTGGACCGACATGAATAATGATTGAGACCAATCCAGACATGTATATTTATATATGTATAGAAAAACAATACATCAAATTATAAGTGCAATCAAATAAAAGCAGATGAATTTAATGTTATATAGTTAATGCATGATTGATTGATTAAATTAGACCGTAAAGCTTACAGTCTGTAAAATATACTATAGCTATTCACTTTGCAACATTCATTATTTTCTAATTTTTTTTTTATGATGCAAAAAAAAAAAAATCCCACATAAACTTGTTTTGTTCGATTCAGGAGCGGTGCCGTGCAGAGATAAGCAAAAGGCCAAAAGAGGTGGGCTGCGCCAAGCACTGGACTGGAGAGTCAGAGGAGGGGAACGAAAATGACTTTTGAGGAGGGTAGGAACTTTTGTCTTTTGAAATCAAGAACCCAGGGGGACAGATTTTTAGAGACGAACACCATGCAGAGTCGTCAACTTTAACCGCCGTCTTGGAAAACATTCACGGTTCCAGTTTTCGAGCTGGCTCCAAACATTCAACGTAATCTGCTATGAGAACTGAAAAGGGAGGAGAAAAACGAAAAAAAAAAAAAAACAGAACAAAATAAAGGCTGGAGAGCATTATGGGTAGAAATACCTGGTGTCGCTGAGGTTACAGTTATACGAATTTGCTCTCTTGCTTCACATGCTGCCTGTGGAGCACCTCTGCAGTGACGTTTTTTGTGTTTTGTTTGTTTTTTGTTTTTCCAGACGGAGCTACAACATAGCTATGCTCTCTGGGGTGCAGTTGAGGTGTGTGGACGTGCTGCTGCCGCCGGGGGACTTCAGGCCCTTGGTGGCCCCGCCCAGCGTCGACGCCCTGGACATGGGGTCCATGATGACCCCCGAGCCGTGCTGGCTCTGCTGCAGGCCGGCCATCATGGTCTCGGTGGTGACGGTGCCAAACTCGTAGGTGAAGGTGCCGTAGAAAACCAGGATGTCCACGGTGAAGACCCACTCGCAGATGGCGGCGGCGTGCTGCAGGACGAAGCTCTCGTGGATGAAGAAGATGCCGCCTGGAGGGAGGACGGGTTAAGGAGGACAGACGCTTTCCTGCAGAGACTCGACAGGAAAATGAGGCTGTGATCCCCTCTACAGTGTGGTGGACGGCCTGAGGAGCAGACAGAGCCAGAGATGTGCTAAAGAACGCAACAGCAAGTCCTGTCTGCCGCAGGCTAGCAGATTTTATAAGACACACAGTCTCTAGAGATGTGCGTTTTAAATGTCGAATATATATCTGGTAATGTACTGAGCAACGTGTGTCCTTAGGACTATCTCTGCTCATTGTTATTTATTATTGCTGTATGTTTATTCTTACTACTCTATTTATTTTAATCTTTATTGTGTACCACGCTGGGACCAACAAAAATTCCCCCCATTAAGGGATCAATAAAGTATCATCTTGTTTTCTTGATCTTATTCTGCTGGTTTGAAACTCGGCAGAACAAAGTTCTGAGAGAGGAAGAGAGAACGTTGAGAAAAGTTATACTATTCCTAAATTAAGTCATTGGTTCAACTACAGAATTTATGTCCACAGACAACTGAGGTGGTCACAATAGTGACAGCTAGCATGAAGAATAATGAACCACCAAGGCCGCAAACAACCCTGATGAATAAATCAAATGCACCCTTTCTCACAATATGTGAAACTTGCATTAAGGGTCAACTCCTGAACTCCTTTTAAAGGTCAAATCCTAATGGTTTCTGTCATCCCAACCGATGACAGATTTACAGAGGATACTGAGGACCAGGGAGACCATGGCTCCCAGCGCCAGAGCCACCCGGAAGTGAGCCATCCAGTAGTCCAGGGTGGTCATGGCCACTCGGTAGGTGAGGACGCACTGCAAGCACACAAACAGCAGCCCTGCAGGAAACGCCACACCGGCACCCACATAATGGAGAGATTTGGCGTGATCAACCTGTTGGACAGAAAAACAAACGTTTCATACCAACTAGAAGATCTCAGTCAGTTAAGTCAAGTGTCCTGAATGTTTTTAATGTTTTCTTAGGTCAAGACACCTTCCTGCATCATGTGCAACCTCTGAGGACTAGAGTCAGACATCCCTGGTTCAAAGGCTACATAAAACTTTATATATTGCTCAGGATTACCTGGAAGTTTCCAACCATGACCAGACCGACGGCGTTGGTGCAGCCAGACACCAGTGCGCCGGTGTTGATCCAACACTGGTGACTGTGTTCGATCACCTGGGCGTAGCGCAGGAAGCACACCATCACCACTGCGGGGAGGAAAAGAGAAATGTGCGTTAAAAACGAACACCAAACATTTTAATAAGATTGTATTAATCCTATGGTTTGATAGTATGGTAGACTTGGTTCGATTGAAGAACAAAACTGCAACATTTGTTGCGTTTTTAGGTGGTACTGTTTGCTTTCTCACTGCTTTGTGTGAAGCAAAACAAACAGTTTGAAAGACCTGTTCAGCTCCTCGCCTGTGGTGGTGCTGCATCAAGAACTACTGAAGAAAACGACACAAAAACCTCTGAAGAAGACACTGAGCTCAACTTCCTTCTTCTTGAAACGGACATGGAGTAGCATCAGATGTTAGAAGTTGTAGGACTTCTCTTTTGTTTTGAAAAGACCACGAGCCATTTGTCCTGCTAGCGCTAGACACGTGCTGGTTTAGGTTGTATTTACCCAGAATGCCCTGTGCTGTAGTTCACTTCCTGCTTTTGATGTTCACTTATGCAGAGTTTGTTATTTTAGGTTCGCTTCAGAGTTCGATTACGCATTCATGTAGTATTCATTCATATAATACCAAGTTATTAAAGGAATAAAAATGAATGAATGGCTGCCAGGTAGTAGCTTCCAACCTTCTGCTGATGCAAGACTATCCGAAATGTTTCTCCAAAGCTGGCAGGATGTGTTGTCCCAGCCATTGATCCATCTAAAAGCAGAACGGAGCAGCCTTCTTGGCAGCTGTGCCATCTGTGTTTGAAAACAATAACCTTGCAGCTTCCTGAATCACACCGACAAGAGAACCAGAAGCTTGACCCAAAAGACGCTGAAATGTGGAGCAGCAAGAGAAAGGACGTGTGTAGAGATATGCTAATTAAAGGACATCAGACTACAAGGAGGGCGGATAAACAGAAACCAGCTGGGAAGGAGAGGTGACTGGAATGATGAAAACAGCTGGAGTGAGGCAATCAGGACCAGCGAGGGGGAAAAGTGGGCCAGAAGTGACTGGTGTTTAAACAAGACAAGAGGGAGAAGAGGAATAATGGATGAAGGCCCCGAAAGGTGCAGGCAGGGGGGGAAAAAATAAAATAGACATGGGGAAGTGGAAGGAAAGCTGCATTCATTATTGATTAGACAGCAGCCATATCTGGAAGTCCCATGGCTATTGGCTAAAGTCTGGAGGTACCAGGCAGAATGACTGCAAACAGAGGAGATGTTTAGTACTTTGCATCTCAAAATATATCGCCCTATTTCAGATTAGCAATGAGCAAACAGTTCTCTTTTAACATAACAGTGATTGTGATTACCCAAGAGGACGCAGCTTAGAGGATGGAGGCAATTGGGACAGTCTCACACCGGCACCTCTAAATCACACTTTTCTGATTTATTTAAAATTGGTTTAGATCAAAAATGATTGTGCGGGTGAAAATTTGAAACAAGGCGGCTGTGCTCAGAAATGATTAACCCCACAGCTTCTGTAAAACCACATAATTATTAATTAGTTAGCTGCTGCCGCCAAGGAAAACCCTGACGAGGCATTACCATCCATTTGCAGTTCCTGTCACGTAAATCCATAAAAGATCTTTAGGACGCCAATCCAACACTCTGAGTTTCCTTAACTAAATCTTCAATGCGCCGCTATCCAACCCCATCTTCAAACTCAGTAAACCAGAGCAATCAGAGTCAGTTGAAGCACGTCGGTATTAATCAATTATTCCATTTTCCCCAACACGTTTAGCTTAAAACTGAATTTATGCGTCTGTGATCAATAAGGCGTTTTACAGCCTGGGCAGCAGCTCCTGTCACAAGGCTGAATGAATGGAGACAAGGCAGCCGCATCAGCAGATCAGGAGCAGAAACACAAGGACTGGTGGATGGAACATGTAGACCAGGGGCGTCCAAAGCGCGGCCCGGGGCCCATTCACTGCCCCTTTACTGATTCTCTGTGGGCCGCCAGAACAGGTGGTTGACGCAGACTTTCTTTATTATTATTATTTTTTAAATGGGGCAAAATTATTACAAAAATTAACATTTTCTATCAAGGGAAAACATTAAGTACAATGCAAAGTATTTGTCTTTTAGCAATCATATTTTGTGTTTTTTCTTTAGTTTCATGATAAATAGGAGCACATTTATCAACCGAGTTACACGTAGAGAGTCCAAATCTGTTGTTAATTAATTTGGTTAACCTGGTTTAATATAGCAAGCATTTATAAAAAGAGAGTGTCCTAAATCCTGTTCTTATGGCTGAAATAGGCTGAATGTTTTTATTTCATCTGAGTTCAAAAGATTTTAAAAACAGGATTTCTTTCGATTCAAATTCAAAACTACTTCATTGATCCCAAAAGGAAATTAAATGCTGTTTAACTCACATCAATTCAGATTCTTCAAAGAGTTATTGTAGATGGTGACAATAACACTTTGGCAGGAGAGAGCTCCTGTAGCGGTCTGTATTACAGTTAGTTTGAAGAAGCCTCTGACTGAAGACACTGTTTCCCAAAGAGTCTCATGAAGTGTCTTGGTTTTATAAAGAACTCAAAGGTTCTGGATCTACAATGATTTAAACTTCCCTAATTAAACAACAATGACAAAAACTAACTATTTAATTGGAATTACTGTATGTTTAGTTTATCATTGAGTAGTGGGGAAAAAAAATACTGTAATTTCTTGTGGTTTAAGACATATTTTTGGCCTGCGTGTACTTTTGACTTTGATGATTTTAATAACAGCTTATAGATTAATGCAGCAGAAACAGCTTATGGTTTAATGGACAGAAATGTTTACTACTCAGTCAGCAAATGTGTTTCAAACTCCATTTTAGTGCATTAACTCTTTTTAGAGAAAGTCAAAAACTAATGCAATGAAAATTAGGGGAGGGCATTTATCATATTGTTTATCATTTAGCGTTTGTCACAATAAATTCCAAATAATATTTAAAACACCCTGAAACTGTCCATATCATTTCCAATTGTTCATTTCAATATTTCTGTCCACTGCTTGTTTGTTGTTAGAATCAATAAATATTAACAAACTTGAAAATATGATTGAATGCAGTTGTTGTGTGCAATATAATGATAGTAATCACACTTCTTTATGAAGCTTATTACAAAATGTTTCTCAACAGCATTATTTGTGTTTGTGAGGTGACGACTGCTGCAACACAGTCACAGCCATACAGTGACCTAAAGAAGTTCTTATTGTCACTTTTACTGTTATCGTAACAGTACCACAAAATATCACGATAACACAAAGTATCACGATAAAACTTCAAGTTCACATCAAGTTAAATCTCTTATCTATATTCCCATTTTTCGTCTCAGTTTTATCTGTTAAAAAAAAGAAAAAACATTGTTTTCCAAATCCAAACCAGCATGACCCACAAAAAAAAAAAGAAAAAGAAAACGGCCATTACTTGCATCCATGCAGTGAAGATTAGTTGAGGACGTACCCATAAAGGCTCCAACGTTGCCAATCAGGCTGAACAGGCAGCTTTCAGGAGGGAATGAGCCACATTTACTGCAGGACAAAAAACCAAGTCCAGATTTTAAAACTGAAGAAATACATACACACACCTACACTTATCCTGCTGAACAGCTTGTAAGTGATCAAAAACAGTTTAGCTAAAAAACATCTTGTTCTGATTTCATTTGAATATGAAGCTGAGTTTCAACGAGCGCTTGTGAATCAAAATTTTTTATATAAAAGTAAAACAACAGAAGAAGAGCTTCAGGTCCCATTGTGTCTTTCCCTTTGTACTTCCCCATTGTTACAGGCCTACAGTCAGATTCCACGAATTGGAGGTATGCAAAGTGTGGGTTAATGACTGACACAGAGCAGCAGCACAACCAGATGCTAATTCATGCCCGAGGCCCTTTCCGACACAAGCTGCGGTTTGTGTTCTGAGACAAAGAGGAGAACTGCAGAGGCAGAGCAGCCGACCTGATGAGGGGGATGTCCTGGATGGTGCAGCAGGTCTTGGGGAAGCCTGGCCGGGGCAACTCCTCCGAGCACGTGACGTTGTAAGACCTGCAGCGGCGACACAATGAGGTCAGCTCACTCTCTGGAGGTACAGCGCCTCGCAAATTTATCGTATCTTTTAACTTTTTCCAAGTTGCACCAACTTCAGGGTGTTTTACTGTGATGTTGTGTGGGATTGAGGAGTATTTGATCCTTTTGCTAATAATTTTTTTATTTGATTTTTTGCAAATAAAAAAATGTGAAACATGTGGGGTGAATTTGTATTCATCGGAAGTTCCATTGTGAAAGCCAGAGGTGAGGCGTGCATTTCAAAAACACTGTTTTAAAAAGGATCGACAAGAAGAAAGACGCAAGAATTTAATTTTAAGGTTTGTTGCAAGGAATGCAGAGGATACAGCTGGGGATGCAACTAACAATTATTTTAGTAATATATTAATATACTGATTAATCTGATGATTAATCGGATAAAAAAAATTGGCACATTCTGAAGATTTTTTTATTTTTACTTAACCACTTCAGCCGTTTTTATACATTATTAAAAATACATTAAAAATTGCAAACAAATAATTAAATGTATTTTTTAGTTTTATTGCCTAAGATGAAATAACTTAACATTGTTACAGACTAAAAATTGGATAGTAAATGTTGAGATTTCTTTTCTTTTTTGTCAGAATTTGAATCATATGAAGCTAAAACTATGTGAAGACGTGTGGGTAGATCATTTTCATAGACAAATGATTCTTTTAATCTTCATTACAAAATGTATATATATTTTTTGTACAGTTTTAGTTTAATAACTGCTGTGAATATGTTGTCATTTCAGCTAATGATCTTCTTTTGCGTCTCTACACTCTAGTTAACGATTAATCACTCACTAAATTAGTTGATTATTTCAATAACAGATCGATTAATCGTTTCAGACCTAAACACAGCAAACTTGCATGAGGGTACTCTGGTCAGAGGAGATCAAAACTGAACACACCACACCAGGAAATACAGTAGTGGCACCATTGTGCTGTGGGGCAGCTTTCTTTTGCTTTGACAGGGAAGTTGGTCAGACTTGATAGAAAAATTGATGTAGGAAAAAAGGGAAGCAAACCAACTAGAGACAGCAAAAGGCTCGAGACTGAGGTGGAGGTTCACTTTCCAGCATAGCAAGCACACTGAATGTTTAAATTAAAGCGTGTTCCTTTATCGGATAGGCCTAGTTAAAGTCTGGACCAAAATCTGACAGGGAATCTGTGGTAAGACATAAAAACTGAGGCTCACGCATTATGCACATCACAATATTTGAAAACCAATCTCACACCACATCACAGTTCTGCACCGCTTTATGTTGGTGGGTCCATTTCCCAATAAAATACTTGGAACATTAATTTTGGAAAATGTTAAAAGAAAAATGTTTAATGAATCATTTTCGTAGGGTTCTTGAATACATCTAAATGTTAAACAGGAGAGTATTTAAATAAAAATAAATGAACACCCACCAGTTCTCTACAGGACAAACATGGTGATTCATCACAGCCATCGCATACCTGCAGGAAACAAAAGGTCAGAAGTGTTAAAGGGAGAAACACATCATGGCAGACCCAATAAAGCTCAAAGTATAAAAAACAAGCTTACACTTTTAAAAAACATAAAATCTTACCAAGTATTTTTTAGTTTCTAGTGCAAATATCTTAGTATAAGACAAAACTAACTTAACTATTCAGCACAAAGTAGCAGCTTGTTTTGAATCAATAACTCCTTAATATTGATGAAGCAGCACTAGTTCAACTGGAAGATTATTTCACTTATAACACAGGAAAAATGTAGTTACAATTAAATAATCTACCAGGGGAATTAGTGCTATTTTCATTAACATTATGGAATTATTAACTTAGAACAAGCTCCTGTATCTCGCTGAAAAGCTACTTGTAAGTTAGTTTTGTCTCAGTTCAAGTGTACTAAGATATTTTCACAAGAAACTAAACTAAAAATACTTCAGACTGTGTGTTCTTGCAGTGTTCTCTCCCGGACAAACGGTTCACGTGAGTTAAAGCACAGACGACAGGCACTCCTCGGCCGTGACTCACACTATCCATATCCCTGTGATGGAGAAGGCAGCCAAGCTGACAGGCAGGACGATCCAGGCAGTCATTGGGCTGGCAGTGAGCTGGCTTTGTCCCAAGCATGGGGTGAGAAGGGGGCTCAGGGCTTGGGCGGCAACAAGACGGGATGGGTCAGGTAGGGGCTGGGTGGGGGCGTGGGGTCACTGAGAGACTGGGAGACGCACACAGGGTGGGGGGGGGGGGGCATGAGCGAAAGAACGGAGGGGTATGGCACAGCTCCTCTGCTCCACAGCACCCAGCAACCAGCAACAACCTTAAAAACAAGAATGATTGGAAACTTTCCGTTAGGCAGCTTTATTCAGGCGCTACTTTCTACGATCGGGTGTACTTCTAACTTTTTTATTTTTAGTTTTTATTGTTGCAGTGTGCTGTAATTTGCGTGTTTTTCCTTTCTGGGGAAAAACTACAAAGCGGAGAAAGAGAAACTAATCGGACATCGCAAAAAAACACTTTGAAAAACATTCCTCTTCCAAGTTTCTCTGGTCGGCATTTAAAGCCTCTGATTTCTCCTATCGGTGCTGAACATCGGCACGAAGCCGGTTTACAGAGAAACGACCTTTGTTGCTTACTGTAAATTAAAACATCCTGCAGGACAACTCCACTGCGTTGGAGTGGAACCGTGTCTCCACTGCAACCCCAACACAACCCTGGTATTGTTGACAAGCACAGAACCAGCAAAATCACTAGAAAACACATTTAAAGAGACAGTAAAGCGCAAATAACAACCTACAAGTTGCTTTCAGAGGACAGCGTACAACAACTGTGAGGAATGGGTGTCTTGTCAAGGGCAGTCAGTTGACAGTCGGAGCAAAACAGCACTGCAGAGGTTGCTTCACTCCACAGGGTGTACAGTTACAAACGTGTCCTCGGCTCAGAGGGAGTATAGAGTGAATAAAGATTAACTTGCAGGCTTTACAGAGGGGAATCATTTTCTAAAAGTGTGCGCAAATCAAACTGAAGCCGTTAAAAAAAAAGAGAAATGTTTTACTTCTGCAAAGCCAGACATGGTAAATATGTTCTCGGTGTCAGTTACTTGTTTTATGTTACAAAACAAGTGAGTATCACGACTTAAAAGTTTGAAATTTTGCCGTAATGTGAGAAATTTTTTTCTCACATTATGCTTACCCGTATCCGTTGTTGTCTGATACAGATTTTTTAATAAGTGACGTGGTCAGGTGTTATAAGGTCATTCAGTGTTTCAATCTTATATTAACAGAGTCATTTAAAACACACAGAGAAGGTGAGATAACACCTCCTAATGCAAAGATCCTCAATCAAAGAGGGAGTTTATTGTCGTGCTAACCCCTAACCCACCTCAGCACGCCCCACATTTGGAGGCCTTGAGTCCTCGACGTGGCCGTCGCGGGTTCGACTCCCGGACCCGACGATATTTGCCGCATGTCTTCCCCCCTCTCGTTACCCTCTTCCTGTCAGCCTACTGTCAAATAAGGGACACTAGAGCCCACAAAAAGCCCCCTGATGGGGCTAAAAAAAATAATAATAAAAAGGGAGTTTACTGGCCATTTTGAAACCATGTGTGCTAAATCATTTTGGAAATTAATCATAAACATCTTTTTTTTTTTTTGGCAAAGTGTTCTTAGAACGACATAGATGCTTTTTGCTGGGACTAAATACTAATAGACAGAAGTGACTGCAGAGTTATTGATGAGTCAGCATGTGGACCAGAAAATGCTGAATTTACAAAACAATTTTTTTCTAATCTCATGTTATTTTTCTGGTAGGGACATTTTTAAACACTAAACCTTTTAGACACATTGTGATCTGCTGCACTGCAACATCCCTTCAGTCTAACTGTAGAAATGCACAGGCCTGTCACGATAACAAATTTAGCTGGACGATAAATTGTCCCAGAAGTTATTGCGATAAACGATAATGCTGTTTTGACCATTTTCCAGTAATATAATATAATGGTAATGGCATAATGATACAAAAACACATCCTCAAAGATCAGTAATCTTTAAATGCCAGTGAACATTTAACACTGGAACTGGAAGACGTTTTAAATATTCAAAATAAATAAACAACAGAAACAAATGAATGTAGAAGTTTCTGTGAACAAAATTGTCCTTCAAGAAAAAGTCTAGTTGAGACCAAATCGCCAGACTGAACATTTTTGGTGAAAGAGAGAGAACGGAGAAAAACAATAAAACATGCAAACTGAAATGATTGTAGGTTTTTTTTTTTATGCATCATGAGTTTAATTGATTTCTTGCTTATTGCACATGTAAACTGCTTTAACAGGGGCAGTGGGACATTTAATAACGTTCTGTAATGCAACAAGTACTGACAGATGAGATTTATTTTGATGGATACCAAAATCACAGTTTGTTTTTCATTTTTTAGTCGCGTTTCTTCAATAATCATGCAGCCCTGGTTAGAAGGTAAGAGGTTAATTGCTCCCTCACATGAAGCCCAATAACAGAAGAGGACAAAGAGTGAGTTGTCTCAACCTCCCAGCCCATCTGCCACATGAGCTCCTCCATCTGCAAGGACACAAACAGTCCTTGAGTTACCGACTCCAGAGGCCGCATCAGACAGCAGCTGAGAAGAGTTTCCTAATCTGCTTGGAAGATGATGCTTTCATAAAACATGATCAATCATTATTTGATCTCATTTGTTCTGAACAAGTGTGGCGTGCTTCTTATAAGTTGTTTTCATAACTCAGAAGATTGTAGCCGTTGGTAGGTATTCAGCGTTATTTGGCTGTTTAGTTGTTACATCACCGCTGAGGCAACTCAAAACATGTGACAGATTTAATCTTGCTTTCCCACATACCCGCCGGATTTCGCATTGGGAATCTGTTAAAAATCTCAATCGCATCTTTTGTGTTCCAGTCAGAGCAGTCCCTTGTTGTATGTGCGGGTCGTTTGTGCTGGTGAAGGTTTCCTCGGAGCCACCAAAACGATTTTTAACGCGTGCGGCTGTGAGGAAAAGCCTGAACACCGCGCTGCAAATTCCAGATGATTTACGACAGGACGGCCAGACTGTGAACCCCGCAAAGCACAGCTGGGGGAATACATAAAACACACAATAAAAACATGCAATCTGTGAGAAGCAGCTCTGTTCCTGCTTACCCAGAGCAGGAGAGTCAAACATTAAGAATGCATTTTAATACCGCTGGCGAAAACACCCCGGCAGGGCGGCAACAAGGATTTTTACAGCCTTAAAAGCGAGTAATGTAGCCCTGTAGAGAAAGGTGCATTTTACAACCCGAAAAACAAACAAAAATCATCACTTTCTGTTTAAGAGCTGTTATTAACAGCACTGAAGCATGATGTTAGTATTATTCTAGTAGAGAGAAAATGGTTTTATGAGAAATCATTTCATCAAATCCCTGCTGCTGAAAATAGCTAACTTTGAGACGCGTTCCCTTAGTAACAACTTCCACGCCCTTGAGTGTTGCTACCCCCCAACCTGTCAGCACTTACATATGCAACATTCACTGATTGCCTGATCGAGATAAGGAAGGTCTGATTTCTGTAGCCAGACCTCTTGATGCATAGCTAATAATTTCTCCTTGAACCACATGCATTTATTTATTGTTCTTACTGAGGAAAGGGAGAATAAATACATATTTTTATTTTCCCGTTTGATAATTTTTCCAATGATTTTAGATCGGACAAAAATAAGGTTTTAAATGACAAAACATTTTAAAGTTTGTTATAAGCAACTAATAGGTTTCACAATGGGGATAAGTGTTTAATATTTTCAAATTAAAGGTACTATGTAAAGTAAATGCAATTGTTTACATCGGGTGTACTGAACAGACATGAAGGAGGACCAAGGTTAAAAATCACTGCAATGATGTACTTTTCATATTAAATCTAAAAACAGATTCAATGTCTGCACATTTTCTGACCCCCCTCATAAAATATAGCAACATTATTCCCTAAACTGAATCATTTTAAGGTTTAGTTCAAGCTGTTTGCACGAGTAAGCTAACATACCCAGTTGAAGCAGCCAAAACTTTGGGACTTACAATGAAAGAACTGGTTCAGTAAATGCAAAGGGGGCGCAGCTAGACCACCAGCCCCAGCGCTGTACGCAACAATTATACGCCACTGTATCTTAAAATAATAATTTAAAAAAAGCTTCGAAACAACAGTGACAATATAGTTCACTAAGTACTTCAACCCGTTTGTTCACTTATTTACTTTTAGCAAATGAAACAAAGCAAAGTGTCTCTCAGCTCCGGAGCCGTTATGAACAGTTAACGGTCCCCGCTAGCCCTGCTAGCTCATCTAGCTCGCTGGTTAGCTTGCACTTCCCCAGTTGTCTTGACTTGACACTTGGCCGCATCTTGATTTCCGCTAACCTAAAAGATAAGCCGCTAAACGGCATCCGTTCAGAGGATAACGCCACTGATAATACTTGGACGGCTTGTCCAGAAAATGAATGTGCGCCTACCTTCCACCTGCTGTGCCCACAACAGACCTCATCAACCTTGGTTTCCCTTTAAAAACATCGTTTTCTTAGCAAATGAAGCTAGCAGGGGAACTAACTTCCTGTTACGCCTGTCAAAATTAAGCATGAGCGCGGGGTTTCTTTAAAAAAAAAAATAATACTGCGAAACACTATTTGGATATTTGTAAAACGTTATTAATTTTACTTTATTACGTTTGTGTACATGTAAATTTGTTTGCTCTGTAATGTTTTCACCAGGTAACAAAGTGTTTAATCACTTACATTAAGAGGCAGGATACCTCTCACTTTTACACAAGAAAAGGGGAAAAAATGAAAACGAACGTTTTGAAGTGTATTTTTTACGTTTAGTTTTGCGTTTTTTCGGTCAAAATGTCAATTCTTAACGCTTTTGGTTTCAGTAGCCTGACACATGTGACGCTTTTATTTTAGCACAATCCCATAATCTGATGCGAGTAAGTAACTTTACAAAAATCTCCCTGCTCTCAGGCCCGGCTCTGCATCTTTGCCATCAAAGTCTATCAGAGAATGAAAGGAACAAGTTTGCACATTAAAAAAAAAAAAAATTCTATTTGAAACATTTTAATTAAACAGTTACTGTTTATTTATGTTTACAATATGCAGAGCAGCAGCTGCCCAAAGGTCGAGTTAGGGTCAGGATTTTACTTCTTCCTAAAGCAGTCTCTATGCACTCATCCAACTGTAACCCTCTTTAAAACTTGCCTGTTGAAATGTTTTTCTTGTCCAGCAGCAAAAATATTCAAACATAACTGAATCCATCCATCCATTTATGCGCATTTATCTCCAGCAGTCATTGTGTGAGAGGCAGGGTACGTCTTGGATAGTTTAGTCCCACATTAAGGCTCACAGGGCAGCTAACCACACACACACTCATTAATACCAAAAGCCATCTTTTTGGAGTAATTACATTTTTTAATATAGTGAATGTTGTCCAAAATAAATTGCGAACTATAAGAAGTAGCTGGTTGAAGACCAGCAACTTCTCAAATGAAGTTGATGAGTGCATGTTTTCATCATTACTAAGATGGCTTCATTGCCATTTGTTTGAAAAACTAAAGGCATTATGACTGAAATAATTGTTGTTCCATAACGGGAAAACCATCAACACAGCTGTGGACAATCATTTACAGCTATTATTATTTACTGTAAACACTAGAGAGAGTCTGCACCGAAAGAGCTGTGAGGCCACCATCTGCTGGAGGATGAAGACATTACATTGTGCATGTTAAATACACTTTAATGTTTCCTTTTAGATTCTGTTTTCCAGGTTTGAAATAAGCAGGGAGAAATTGTTTAAATTTACCCAGCAGATTATTAGACACGTCTGACCAATATTTTCTTGGGACAGCAATACAATAGTATTATTTTCTGTTTTGGGCTTCTTTAGATCTACTATGATCCAAAGAGTTTTTGCAGGAACACCAGGTTAATTTCACCAACCGAGAACAAGCCTGCTAGGTTATTTTGTCAACCAAATAATGCCGTTAAGTTTTAATGCATCATTTTTGGTCTCATGTGGCTGTATTAGGGCTGGGCAATAAATCCATAACAATGTACATGTGATCAGTATTAATAGATAATGCATCTGATAGAATATTCAATATATAGAATATTCACAGAACTCTGATCCAGAACCACAAAGCATTCTGGGAGATGTAGGCAGAGGAAAGGCTTTAGCTGCTCAACCTGTGGATAAAACAGGAAAGGCCAGTTTGGCAGTATTTCAGATTTTTAAAACAAAAAATCTAAACAATAATTATCGACATCAACAATTTTATATATGATATGAAGCACTAATATCATGATATGTCAGCCATATTGTCCAGGCCTAGTTTGCCTTTTATTGCACTACTGACCAACCCACATTTGACAGTTCTAACATATGAAATGAATCACGTTAATCTTGCCCAATATGTCGGCCCAATTTTATAACCAAACCCTACTGCAAAGTAAACACAGTTCTGAATCAGTCTATAACTGACCCAGCAGCTATTCTGGTTTCATTTACGTCCCCGATCAGCTCCATCTCGTCCCACACTACTATATAAATACTATCTTACAGGACTCGTGGCTGTACTAACACATAATAGCCTGACAAGATGGCAGCCAAATACCCCAAAAGCCTTAAATTATTCTGGTCCTGCTTTTACCTATCATCTGGAGCTGGAACGATGATGATAAATGAAAGCTCAGTGAAAACCACATTATGGTTGATGTCAGCCTTGATGGGTGCCACCTCTGGTCACCTTAGGCTGGTGATAGGTGTGTGAGGCGATAATCTGATAGCCAATGAGAGGATTAATGGGGCAGTAAAGTTATGTTACACAGAGGACCTTTCCAGGCTAACCCTTCATGAATGAATTATTCTTACCACATAGTAAATGTCTTAAAAAGAGGAATAACTTCTGCCAATAAAACATCAGATTTTATATTCATAGTACCCCACCTTCCACAACACCTCCCCCATGGTAAGTAGGCTAATGCTTGGGGTTTTCTATGAATTTAACAGATTCCTTTATTTCCCTTCACCTACAAAACATCAGACAAGCTCAGAAAAAGTGAGCAAACCATGCAAATAATTTTCTCTTATTCTTTAAAAAAAGGGACATAAAGTCAATCTATTTTAATTTTCACGTAATTATTAAATTCTTATTTTTGCTGTGATTTTCTCAAGCAAGCATGAAATTAATAGACATGAAACCAGTTCAGTTTCACCAGTGTAATCCACGGGAATTATAAAAGATTACAATTCCTGTGCAGCTTTGGCTGTTTATGTTTGACAATTACCAAAATAGTTTGACACTCTCCAAAGTGAGGTAATGAAATACTTTAGACAGGTTGAAATCTTCCCAGCAAGCCTAAACATGGCTTGCTGGGATATGCAGCACAACCACCATCATGTCAGCAGGGCAGCTCAGCAGAGGATAATGGTATTTAGATGCCCTGTAAGTATGCAGATTCTCTCAGTCAGCAACATTAATGGGGACATGAGGCATCCTGCTCATGTCCTGCATGCTTAGGTAAAGGGGGTATTAGCAGTAATGCTGGTTAGTCAGTCACTGTCCTCTCTTTGCTGTGTAGTACACTGGTGATCACCATGGGGAGCACCAAGAAGGCAGGAAACATGTGGAACAGGAGGCAGAGTCTCTTCTCCAACTATAAAGTCACAGACTCAGATGCCGCTCGAAGACCTTCTGAGGTCGTTTACCCACTGGCCAAGGAGAGCTGTGTGAAGACATGGAACTCTATGCAAGAACTGAGCAGGGACATTTATGATATTTATGCCGAGTATGAGGAAGAAGAAGAGGAGGGCGGCCCATTCAGCTTCTCCAGGCAGATATCACCCTCCAAGAAGAACTACGTGATCAACATCAACGTCGGGGGAAAGCCCTATCAAATAGCCTACAAAATGGCAGCAAAGTACCCCAAGACCAGGATAGGACGACTGGCCACGTACACAGATCACAACATGAAGTTGGACTTGTGCGATGACTACATAGTGACTAACAATGAGTACTTCTTTGACAGGGATCCTGAGGTCTTCCACAGCATCTTCAACTTCTACAGGACGGGTGTGTTGTGGATCAAAGATGAGCTTTGTCCCCGCAACTTCCTGGAGGAGATCAACTACTGGGGAGTGAGGATCAAAAACACCAACCGCTGCTGCCGCATCTCCTTCGAGGAGAGGCAGGACGAGCTGAACGACCAGCTAAAGATCCAGAGGGAACTGGAGGCTGAGGTGGAGATCGAGGAGAATGAGGAGCTGTTCCACGACATGTTCATGGGTCAGACACGTCGAGCGATATGGAACTTGATGGAGAAGCCTTTTTCTTCTGTCAAGGCGAAGATAATGGCTGTGGCCTCCAGTCTTTTTGTCCTGATCTCCCTGGTGGCCATGACCCTCAACACGGTGGAGGAGATGCAGTACAAAACCCACGCCGGTCACCTAAGTGGCAAGACTTACTGTGAATATGTAGAGTCCATATGCATTGCTTTCTTCACCATGGAGTATGTGCTGCGTCTGATATCCACACCTGATCTCAGATCCTTCAGCAGGAGTGTCCTCAACACAGTGGACCTCATCGCCATCCTGCCGCAGTACCTGCAGGGCATTCTGGAGTTCTTCGACAGCGAGGAAAACTACATGAAGCACGAGGCTGACATAAAGGCGGTGGGGCAGGTGGGCAAGCTGGGGCAAGTGTTGAGGATCATGAGACTGATGCGAATCTTTCGAATCCTGAAGCTAGCTCGCCACTCCACTGGTCTGAGGGCGTTTGGTTTCACCCTGCGCCAGTGCTACCAACAAGTGGGCTGCCTCTTCCTGTTCATCGCTATGGGCATCTTCAGCTTTTCTGCCATGGTTTTCACTGTGGAGCATGACATGCCGCAGACTAACTTCACCAGCATTCCTCATGCATGGTGGTGGGCAGCTGTAAGTATATCTTTGTGCAAATTAATTAGCACAGCTATTACACCAGTGCACAGGAGTAGAATCGTTTGTCATAAATGGTGCAGAAAAATCAAGTTATGAGTCGTTTTATTTGCAGAAAGATGGTTTTAGTTTAAACAATGGCCTCAGACTGTTTACACACAACTCTGGTGACAGAGCCTGCCCATCTGCCACAATTAAACCCATTAACAGATCAATGCATTGACTCTCTGAGCAGGTGGTGGAATCTTGTTTGTAATCTGGCAGAAGGAAATGCTAACCCTCAGATACTAATGGATACGATGAAAGGACAAGTGTGCAGAGCTCGCTGCTGCAGACTCCTGGGTTTTCTTTGTTTTGTTTGTTTTTTTCAACAAAAATGAGTCACTCAACCAGCCACTTCTGAGTCACCTTTGCTGCTGTTTGTTTACAGTGTCTCATTCAAGTATGACTGGATATTGTGGAAAAGTAGTTTGGATTAAAAATATTCTAACTAACATGGAGTTGTCACAACAGACCAGTTCTTACTGTGAGAGTGATACGGCGCAGAAGCAGAAAACGATACTTACTGTTGAAACGGAACAAATTTATTATACAATCTAATTTATGTCATGTTGAAAAAGGATAGGTTATTTACCAACGACTGGCATGAACAAATCCAGCAGGAAGTCACGGTTTTTCCAGAAGCTCAGCAGTAGCCTGCTTCATCCATTTCACCACCAGATGTGACATTTATTGGGATAATTGCCCTAATTAACCAACTGTATCCATGTTTCCATCATTTGACCCAAGCTGTCTCCCTCAAATGAAGAGAAACAAATCAGCAGTACTCAAAGCCAGTTATGGTATATCAATTAACAATGTAATCTCAGTGTCTCTTATGAATGACTCCCCTCCTCTCTCTCTCTCTCTCTCTCTCTCTCTCTCTCTCTTTCTGTCTCTTCCTTTAGGTGAGCATCTCCACTGTGGGCTACGGAGACGTGTACCCGGAGACCGTGCTGGGTCGTGTCTTTGCCTTTGTTTGTATCGCGTTTGGAATCATCCTCAACGGCCTGCCTATTTCCATCCTCTTCAACAAGTTCTCTGACTATTACTCCAAACTTAAATCCAACCAGTACACAGCCTGCCTGAAGAAACGTGGGAAGGTGAGATTTGCCAAGAGGACAATTAATTCGCTCAGCAGCTGCTTTGGAAGTCAACGCTGATTTTGGGAAAACTGCATGAAATGTGTTTGAAAAACAACTGGCAATCCACTCCAGTGAGATGACAACATTTGTGTGGGAACACACTCTGCAGTCTCTCTAGGGCCACCTAGTGGCAGAAAGAAGAATTTGAAGTGGGAAGGTCAGCAGAGATTTCTTGAAAAAACAAGAAAATTTAGAAATCATTTTTAATTAATTGTCAAGCATGAGAAGCATAACATATTCACCATATTCTTACAGTATCGCACTGCACCGAAAAAGGTTTTTTAAACCCCTTAAACTTCTGGGCATGAAAGGTTTTTGAAAATAAAGTCTGTGTTTAGTGTTTAGTCAATTTAAATCAGTACTTTGTAGCACCAACTTTAATATCACAGGGGTTTGAATAAATTTGCAAAACACTGCAGATCTGCTTGTTTTCTTAAAATCAAAGTCTTGAATGAAAGAGTTTATGACTGATCTGTAAACCTACTGAATACATGGTATATATTTGACCTCATATGCTTAGCAGTGTCAAGAAACTTCACTGCAACCTTACAAGACGTATCTTGGAGATTAATATTTCTGTGAGCTGTGGCTTCAGTGAAGCTCAGGTGAGGATATAGAGGGAAATGTTTACAAGAGATACTGTAATAAAATAAAATGTAAGTAACAACTCTTTTCTACATTACAATGTTGTTGTTTATGTTGTTGAAAATGGAGAATGTTTCTGGTTCTGTACAAGCACCAGGAAGTAAATGAGAAAACCATTTTTGTTGTTGTTGTTGTTGTTTTTGTAAGAGCAGCTGATGTGCTTTCATTTTGTGCTCCTTCTCTGGATCTCAGAGATTGTTAAACGCTTGCCTGTAAAAAGTTGTGCCGCTTTTCAATTTTGCCAATGATGCTGGTGTGATAAAAAACCTGCAATGTATGGAACAAAATCAGACTGGTGTCTTTTTGAATAAACTCTGCTCTTGCTTTAACTACGGCGTCTTTAATGAAAGAAAATATATTTTTGGAGAGAACACATTTCTTCTGAACTCACTGGGATTTCTTTCAGTTATTGCGATGAGACAACACATGTTCCTACTGAGATCTTCAACTTTCTACAACCTAGAACGTTCAGGGCGCTCTCTGGTATTAACTAAGCTCTAAGTGCATAGATGTTGTTATCCTTTAAATCTGAAAAAGGTTAAGATGAATTAGAGTAATCTGTGAACCATGTTCAAGAACCTTTTGAATAATACTGAAAGCATGAAACTGCTGCATTAATATTAAACATTTTATATTCCTGAATCCATGTGTTTTCTTTATTTATTTTATTTGCATCTGTTTTATAATCGTTTACAGATCTCAGAAAAATGCTCTACTAGTCATATACTGAAATAATTGTGTCATGACTCAGCAAATAAAAACACAGATAAGTTAACATAGATGAAAGTGAGGATACCGAGAAAAATATGTACATTTCTAATTATTTTGAAAAGAAACATTGTGCTGCCAAAACATTAAATGAAAATATTTTCATGCTGAAAGAATTAAGATTGCATGGAAACAGAAGAATCAAGAATCAACCACCTGAATATGCCATGCTCATATAAAACATGATGTTGGCAGTATCAAGCTGTGGGGATGCTTTTTTATTCTTAGTGGTGACAAAGAAGCTGGTCATGGTTGATGGGAAGATGGACAAATGTGTGGAGACATAACTCAGAAGGTGTAGCTGTAATCACAGTGAAAGGTGGCCCTAAACAATTAACCCAGAATGGCTCTGATCTCATTTGTTTTGACAGAGTTTGGTTTAGGATGGTTTGTCGATTTGTTCACAGAAGATAACTCAAAATATATGAATTAAACAACTTTTTTGTTGTTTGTGTAGAAATGCTCTTTGTTAAAATAAACAGTCATACCAAGGGAAATTGATAGTTTGAGGAAAGATGATAAGGAGTTAAATGGCAGAGGGAATGAAATGTGTGCATTTAGAAATAAGAGGCAGGGAAGTTAATCTTTTCATGAGGGAACAATAAAAGAAACTTGTAAAATAGGTGGCCACTTCATGAAATATTTTTAAAGCTTTTACTTTCATATAATTAATTTGTTTGTGACATACATATTTTAATGTCTAAAGATGATTGAACATGTCTTACTGCTGCACAGTTCACACATGATATACAATAATGTTCTCTAGTTACTGTGAACATTTAATCATGTGCAGTCTTTTATTTGGTGTCACTGTAAATGTTGAATTTTCTATTCATTTTTTCTCATCATCGTTTCCTGTAAGGCAAAGGGAATTGTATTTGTTTTAATTTAATTTATTCTACTTAATTCTTTAGCAGATGTATGCCAATAAGACATGCTAAATGAAGCAACAGTCCCTTGCATTGCCATTTGTGTCCGGAAGATGGCAGCAGTTCAGTTGTGACAGATTAAGCGGTAAAACTTTCCCCGAAGAAGACGACTCTCCTCTCGACGGTGGTAAAGTGACCTCTGTTGCTAACCGCTGGCCTGCTGTTGGACCATGGCTCCTCCTGTTGCAGTGTCGCCTTTAATAAAGGTTTGTGCTGTTACATATGTTGCCTAAACGCTTATTGAGTAATTTAGTGTAAAACTGCTAGAATAACTCTTCACACTTAGTTGGCAACTCGTCCGAAGTCACCAACATGCTAACTATAATCAGGATCTATTAGCTCGAAGAGGATGGGTAAATGGAAACAGTATAAGCGTTCATTCAGTCCAGATTAGCAAAGAAATGCATGTTTCAGCCCGTCCAAATAACACCCTGATTGATGCTAGAGTGAATGTTTGTGTCAGTGTCATATTTTACGTTGCTAAAGCTAACACTGTGGAGCTACCTGCAATGAAACGATAGTTAATTATTGCTAATTGAAAAACAAAGCACGTGCTCCGTTTTTCCACTTTTAAACTGTGAAGTTTTGTCGTTTTTATTTAATACATGTGATATCATGTATTAATCACGTTATTTAGCTTAATTTGAACATGTTTTACAATTCATTTAACGCTTGTCTCCCCCTAGTGTTCATAGTGTGTATGACAAGGAAACTGTTTATATTTGGTTAGAAATTGTCACTAATGAATGATTTTGTTTCTGTTACAGACTGCCAGGTATTCAGCTTTAATTGCTGGCATTATCTACGGTAAACGGCGATATGGTAAGTTATTAAAGAAGTCATCATACAGCTACTTTTATAGAAGTAGCAATGCATGCTGCATATCACATATGAGAGAGTAGTTGCTAATAAACATGGTTTTGATCATACAACTTTTGATGTTGGCCTGGTTAGATTTGGTAAACTAGCATTCTCTGTGTATTTTAAATAGAGTGTAAATTGTAACAATAGCCAAAAATTTTATAATTTAACATATATAATAGTCACCTGATAGTTTGAATATGTAAATCAGCCTTTATATAGGATTGATAACTTTACCACACAAATGATTTATTTAAATATTTAAATCCTGAGCTTTTCTCTTGTTGAATTCCCAATGTGTCTACAACATGGGACTATAAAATTAACTGAAATAAATATAGTTTTAATATGTGGGGGTATTATCTTTTTAATTATGTCCAACTAGAATAATCTATATCTTCTATATGGATGGTTTTCAACTAATCCTCTCCAAACTGAGCAAGTTAGAAAAGAAATTTTGACTGGACTTAGTTTGTAACTCTGACTTCACCTTCCTCAGATTATCTGAAGCCTATTGCAGCCGAGGAAAGGAGGATTGAGGAGGAAGAGAAGAAAGTTCGAGAGGAGCAGGAGAAGATTGCCAAGCAGTTAGCAGAAGGTAACATCTTCACTATTATTCATATACAAATCAAGCCCATAATCCAAATATTGTTGCATGATTCTTTACATTCTTACCCTCCGTCTCACAGCTAATGAAGACACCATCCTGAAGTAAAGCTCTGGACTGTCCTTTGGAGACGTCCTTGTCCTTGTGCACTTTCCAGCCTCTTCCTCCTCTTCCTGGAGTAACGGTGGCAAAGTCAGGCCACGCTGGTTCACTGCTGTTTTATGGAAAACGACTCCCCTCCTCCAGTTTCCCAGAAACTGTAATTTAGTTACATGAGATGAAATAACTTCACATGCAGCTACACTCAGAAATTTACGTTGATGTTTGAATTAAAGAAATTTCATAAATACAGAAGGATATAAAATGTATATTTTTTTTCCTCCCCCATAACTGTTCAGTTTATTGTTGGTGCAACAATGTTAAAAGAGGAACCTCTTAGATCAAGTACTTTTACTTAAACACCTTTTAGATCTCTGGCTCTTTGTACAGCATCATAAATAATTTTGTTCTTTAAATGTATTAAAAAATAAATACATGGCATTACTCCTTGTTGTTTTTTCAGAGGAAGAGATTATCAGTCATTAATGTATTAAAGCTGGTTGATTATTATGCACATTTCATAAAACCCCATAGGTTTTATTTTATTAACCAAGCTAAATGGTTGCTGATTTAGAAAAGTGTAAACAGCTTCTACAGGTAAAGGTGTATGAATGGAGAATTCTGCCTTGTATTTTTATCATTATTTCACACAGTTATATATTCAGATTTTTACCAGCTCATGTTGAAACACTTATCCAGATTTGGCTGATCAAGACTTCCCTGTTGTAAGCGCACGCAAATTAACAGTAGCTGTGTTTTTTTTTGGGGGGGGGGTTTGTAGGATGTTTATATTTGAATTTTATAAGTCCAAGATGATTGATTAAAATGTTTTCTTTAAAAGAACTTATCTTTATATTCTCTAAAGGTCTGAGTAAACTCTTTGAAACCTGACACGAAGAACCAAAACATTGAGAAACTATAAGTTTAGTCTTGAAAACCACCCATTTAAATGATTTAATACTTCACTATTTTAAATTATCAGAATTTCTAATTTAGAAACTGCAAGTCTATAATAAGGTTACTAAGTCCTCGGTTTTATCGTAGAGCGTGCCAATCTTCATCTGCCATGGAGGTGAGGAGTTTATGTTTAAATGCGTAATGTGTATTTTTACATCTTGTTGTTGCACAACTTTGTCCTGCTCACACACACCAGACTTGACCTCACACGCCCCCATAAACAGAGTTTAACCCGGTGTCACCTCTGGCTAAGGAAAGCCGCCTCTGCAAGAGACTGTTGATAAATCTACAGTTTTCAGATTAGTTAACTGAGCCAAGCAGCTGCTGTGGTTACTTTCATGTCTTCAGCTAACATCTTTGAATTCATAGACCCTTTGTTTATGTAGAGGCGTTGTCCTTATTAGATGCATTTTGGCCGTTCTGTGCAGCAGACATTCTGCCTAGGATTAGACCTAGTAGCATTTACAGACAAGATGACGGGAGACGGAAACACCTGAACCTCTACTGATATAACACTTTACTCATAGCTGGTTTCCATGGTGGCCATCTCATTCTCACCCTTCATGGCTAAGAAAATACAAAAACATACATTTGCAAGCCTAATTTTAAGGTTGCTGATTGTAGCAACTTGTAAATACAAAACCTGAAAATAATTTCCTGAAAAATATATTTATTTTAAGGACATTACAAAATGTCTAACATTGCAAAAGCATCTTTAATTTCATAATATTACACATAAAATACCATAACACCTTTGCAGAGTACGTGTGACTCAGGGTTCAGACAAGTTTAATCTTCCTTTGCATCCGCCATAATCAACTACAGCCTGGCAAAAAAAAAAAAAAAATTACATAAAGCCTGCATGCTCCTGAACGTGAAGGCTCATCAGCTTACAGGCAGGGATTTCTATAACTGGATTAATGCTAGATTTAAAATCTACATTTAGGCTGAAGTGAGAATAACAGCCCGTCTGTGGCTCCGGTATAAAAGCCTCGCACACAGGCTTCTCAGCACAGCTAAAACACGGCAACACATCTCTGAACTGCAATCTTCCTGTGGATTTCCTCTGCACCTCAGGTAAGGAAATGATGCCTTCAGGGACCAATAAGAGGTTTCTAGAAACTCCCATTACAAGAGAAACTGATTTGTCCTACTTTTAAGCCATATGCGGAGATTTTAAAAAGTGAAAAAGGCAACCAGGTTTCTTTCTTGGCTTGACTTAGAATGGACTTCCAGCTCTTTGGGTTGGTGATGCTTTTCCTGGCCTCTGTGGAGCAGAGCCTGGCCTCTTGTGTGGTGGACAGATTCACCGTTAAACAAGACTTTGATCCCCAAAGGGTGAGTACATAACTTCCATTTCCACTTCCAGAATAGCATTCTCCTTATAACAAACACTATCATCAGCAGATTGTGATCATTGTTTTGCATTTTGCTAATTCAGCTGTACACTCTGTAAAGCCACACTAATCCGATGTTAATGTATCTGTTTATCTTTTTTCCTTGGCAGTATGCAGGTAAATGGTATGCCCTTCAGAAGAAGGACCCCGAGGGTTTGTTCCTGCAGGACAACATCTCTGCTGAGTACACTGTTGGGGACGACGGCGCCATGGTGGCCTCCTCCAGAGGCAGAGTCACTCTCTTTGGGTTGGTTGTTTTCTTTTAAACTTACTAGACTGAAATCTGCACAATAGACAACTACCAGCATTTCAGCTGAAATGTTCTTACTCTATCCCATCTCCAGGTTCTGGGTTGTCTGTGCAGACATGGCTGCTCAGTACTCAGTACCTGACCCCAACACCCCAGGCAAGATGTTCATGAACTACCAAGGGTTGGCCAGCTACCTGTCCAGCGGCGGTAAGCCTACAAGAGCTGCGTGTTTAGTCCTCCTCTATCTCAGTGTAGTCAAGACAAACATCTCTCTCTGCTTCGCCAGGTGACAACTACTGGATCATTGACACAGACTACGACAACTACGCCATCACATATGCCTGCCGCACCCTGAAGGAGGACGGAAGCTGCGAGGACGGCTACGCGCTGGTCTTCTCCCGCAACCCTCGCGGCCTTCCCCCAGCCATCCAGAGAGTTGTCCGGCAGAAGCAGGAGGAAATCTGCATGGCCGGACAGTTCCAGCCCGTGCTGCAGTCGGGTACGCAACAAGCACACATGCATGCATTTGACTTGCAATATAAAGGCTACAGAGCATTTAAACTTAAAAGCCATCTGTCTCTCTTTAACAGGGGCATGTTAAACAGCTTCCAGGCTGATGGAGGATGAGCGGCTGCACTTTGTCAATCTGGACCGACTAAACTGCCCAGGATGAAGACGCAACTCTTCACAGGGGAATCGTGCAATACTACACTCTCATCTTAGTTGTCTGATGAATCTTGCATTTCATGTAATGCTACAACACACCTCCAAGGTGGTTCAAAGCAAAATCCAATGAATTAGTACGAATGTCTCAAAGAATGTTATTGTAACTCACTGACGGTTAACATCTGATGAGAATTGTTCTGTGCTGCTGACAATAAATTTTATTTAAAACAAAAAGTAGTTTGTCTTTTGTTTTTGTAAAAATCTTTATGTGAACAAGTTCATATAAAATAGCAATAATTCAATATGTGAGTTTTTTTACAACGTCAGATGCGTCTGTAACGTCGTCTGAGTTGTGATTTCGCTCAACAAGCCATAAATGGGGATCAGCAGATTGAATGTCTCTAAAACTTGCTACTGTTTACTCCCCGTCTGAAAACCTCTCCGGCAGAGAGTAGGGCCCGGGCCGTCCCCAGTAGTCCACAGCTCGAACTCGGTACAGACCCCCAACCTTCTGGTCCACTGCAACACAAACACAATAGATAGACTATAGTACCAGCTCTTAGGCTGCAGTGAAGATCAGAATTTGAATCACATCCCCAAGAAGAACAGGAAAAAAAGGAGTGGGGAAAATATGTCTACCTGGTGAGTAGACATAAGAAGTAAAAATGGTGTCCTGAGCATTAACCCGACTGAATTCCTTCTGGTCCGTAGAAAATTCTACTTCAAACGTCTTGATGCATCTACAAAATAGGGAGTCAGAAGTGAAGGCTATCACCTAACCTTTGACAGGACACTACAGTGACTCATTTAATCCATTTTCTTTGAATAAAATAGTCAAACTCAAAGAAAAAAAAAAAATTTGATATTGCACTTACTTTGAACCAACACAGTGATCTGACCAGATAACGAGGACTTGGCCTTTGGTGATCCTGATGAAGCGTAAACCATTGACCTGACAAAGACAAAACACAGCTTGTGGTAGAAAACAAAGTGCTAACTAAAACTTATTCAGCTGCAGTGCCTTAAAATATTCATATTAATAATAACACATTTTGTCATGGGCTCCATTTCTAATCAAGTCGCTCCTGAAGGCAGGTGGTTGAACTAGATTTTGTTTAGAGCTGTTAGAATAAAGAGGCATGAATACAAATTTATGTCAAACTTTTCGGAACAAAATGTTAGAAACCTTCTCTATCAAGGTCTTAATTAAGGACTACTTCGTTTTGATTTATCACACAAAATCCTGACCAATTAGATTGTTTTTAGTAAATGTAACACAATGTAAAAAAAAAACAAGTTCAAAGGACATGACTGCAAGGCACTGTAAGCACATAAGAATGAAGAAGCGTGTGTAATTACTGCAGCCTGTTTGTAACAAAGACTTAAACTTTGTCCAACCTGGTCTGGTCCGACCTCAGGCCGGGCACAAACATGGATGAGGACGACGGAGGGAAGAGACAGTTTGGCTTTTAGAGTCAGAGTGTCACCAGGAGGAAGTTTCTGAGGTCCGTCAGTCCGGGGGTCCTAACAGTGACACATCACCAGAAGCTGCAGATTAAAAATGATGGCCATAATCGCCAGAATGTTTTTCTATCCAGAACTAAAACCTTGCTTAGATGGTTCTATTTAGAAATAATTACCTCCACACTCCTGAGGTGTCTGAACTGTTGCGCGGTGGGGAAGTCAGGGCTGCCCATGCTCTGCCACAGCTGGTGTGGGTTGGTAACGTTATTGTCCATGTAGTAGGTGACATACACCAGACCTGGATAACAAACAGATACTGAGCTGGACTGAAACATTTTATCTAAGCTGCAGGATTTTGTCAAAAGCTTACCCTTCTGCTCAGCTAGTGCTTTCAGCTCGACTGTAACATCATCGACACGTTGGGAAGTTCTGTTGTCGTCGCTGTTATAGACCAGGACCGCCGCCTGCCAGCTGTCAGACCCGCCATGGACCACAGGTCTGTGGGTGCTGGCGAGTACGCCCACGGTGCTGTTGTCTTGACGTCCAGAGTTTAAAACCTGAGCCAGGACTTGTGTTTCTCCTTATAGAGGAATGACGTGCAGGAGTGCAATATTAGCTGCATGCATGACATAAAAACAATCACCGTTCCTGAATCACATTGTTCTTCTGAGGCAAAATTTTAAAAGATTCAATGATTTTGGTGTTTCTGCAGGTGTCACCAACTCAAATTATTATTTTTTTAAGAGTACCAAATTTATGAAATGTTTGGGTTTTTTTTTGTAGCTCTTGGGAGAAGTTTTGAGCTTCGCGCTCTGTAACCCATATAGTGTCAAGCTTTATTGAACAAAATGTACGTGGTATGGGTTGGGTCACAGAAGCGAGTCAGTAGCGAACTGCCAGTAAAATTTACAACTACCCATGATGACACAAAAAAAGTTAGCTAGCAAGTACTAGCAGTTTGCTACCGGTAGCCTTAACAGCTTCAAGACACTGGATGCATTGTGAGAAGATGTCTGTGTGCCTATAGAAAAGTCCTGTAATAAAAAACCTATACAGAATATACAAGATTAAATAGTCCCATTACAACAAAATTTAAGACCTGTGATTACCATGTTTAAGGCCAACTTACATGTTGTTTAATGAATTTAAAACATTTTAAGGTCTTAATTTCACATACACAAATCTAAGTCTTTTTAATGATGTATAGACACCCTGACTTTTGAGAACGTCACCTAGCAGAGCCAGCAGGCCCATGACGGTGAGGACGGGCTTCCGGATGAGCTGGACATGAGGCGGCCGGGTGTTGTTGACCTGGAAACGAGCGGTCAGCGTGCGCTGAGTGAACGGGTGTGGGTGGTAACTCAGGAAGGCGTTGTCGTTGCTCAGAAGGGTGTAGTTGATGGTGTTATTGGGATTAGCCAGAAGCAGATCCTGGTGCTGCTTTATTATCTGATTACAGAAGAAGAAGAAGAAGAAGAAGAAATGTCAGATGGAATATGAGTAAGTGATGATTTATTAATTACTTTGTCTGCATTTACATTGTTTTTTTTTTGCCTTACTTTTACCACCATTGCAGCGTAGGTCACGTCAGCCCTCCAGTCCTGAGGTTTGGACCATCCCACCAGAGGGTCGGCCTCGTCGTTGTAGACAGGGACGCTGCGGAAGCTGGGGAAGCGCTCCTGGATCTCCCCTACTGTCTGGAGCTCCTGCTGGAGAATGGGCAAAGAGAAACCCCCTCCCTGGGAACGAGAACACAGTTTTGCGTTCTTAAGGAGAATCGTGTGTCTTTAAGCCACAAAACCAGCTGTTCAAAGACTGCTGTGTCGAAGCACATCGATAGAAAATTGAGTAAAAGAACAAAGTTTGACTGAAAAAGGTGCAGAAGTAACAGGGACATCTGCAGCCTTGGAAAGACAGTGAAGCAAAGCCCTTTCTAGAGTTTGAGGAAGAGTCAGATTGCTGACTGTGGACTGTTTAGTTTTATGCAAAGCTTTAAGTCATGATCATTAAAATAAACAGAAACAAACAGCGGAAATAAACCACTGTGTGTGCAACGAGTCATTTCATGAGTTTTACTTAAAATACTTCAATAAGGTTTTTTCTTTAAATATTTTTGGCCTTTAATTGATGGCAATCAGACAGGAAGGGGAGGAAAGACATGCATCAGCGGAACCAAGGACGGGGTTCCCACTCTAGCCACTGCGCCACGCATCGCCCCTTTGATAAACATTTTGATCATAAGCTAAACTGTGATCTAACAGCATGCACTCATAAAAGAGACCGTGCGACCCGCCTTCTTGTGCAGGGCGATGTAGTCGATCCTGACGCCCGTCTCTCCGGTGAAGTAATTGGTGCCGTTGTAGCAGTGCTGCAGCATGGCCCAGCAGTACGGGGAGCGGGGGGCAGAATGACAAGAGTCTCCGGGACCGCCAAACCTCAGGAGTGGGCTGGCAGCGCGCAGCCCCTCCGAACACGCATCGTAATAATTTAGAAACCCTAAAGAAACAGAGATCTGGAGTGAGGCCTGATGTAACATCTTCATCATTAATGTCTGTTGGCGACTACGTTTCTCCGTTATGAGCAGTTAAATTCCAGCGCAACACAAATAGCATGGAGTTATATACGTGTTCTGGGGTTTACCTTGAATGGACATGGTGACATTATCAAAGTCATGATTATTGGGCTCGTTCCACGTTTCAAAGTTCCACTGAGAAACTCTTCCAAGGCCGTATTTGTCTGAAATTTAAAATGAGCAACAATATTTTTTAAATAGAAACAGAATTTCCTATAAACCAGTTGAGATTAATGTTCCAGAGTCCCAGAAGAGTTTAGCAACATGTTTATTTTAACAATAATAGGAGATCACTCTCAAACAATCAGCTGGTATGTAAATGGCATCTAATTGTTGCTACGGCGACTTGGAGATCCTCAATATATCACTCTCAAACAGTGAAGCATGGTTACTTTTTTTTAAATTTTCCTGTATGTTTCAACCTTTATTCTTCCATTTCAATGTTTTATTGGACATTTGACTGGTAGCATTGAGGTAAAACAGTTAACTAGTAAACAAAGACTCACCAATGTATCGCTTGGCTATGAGATAAACCAGATTTCTCCATTCAACCACTTGTGCTTTATCCTCCAGGTCAGTGAAGTAGTTTGAGACGCTGCCCATCAATTCAAAACCTGAAATTTATCAAGACAATTTATCAAAAGAACATCACAATAAAGATGATATTTATCAACAACAAAGGCAGAGTGTTTTTAGCACAGTACCTGGTTGGAGCCCATTATCTGACAGCAGTTCTATCAGCTCATCCAGTTTAGTGAAGTTATACTGAGGTTTTCCTCCAACATGTCTACAAAAATTAATAAAAAAAAAAAAATCCCACTTGTTTTAATATGGCAGTAGATATGCTTTAATTATGGCGTATAATTAACCACATTTTGTACATCAGTATATTTTTGCTTGCTAGTCGACTTACTGTAAAGTGACCAGCTCCAGCATCCAATGGATCCTAACCTGCTGGATCCCTCCGTGTGGGACCGAGCCCAAATAGGCCAAATTCAGCTGCTGGTCAGTGCTCAGGTCAAACTGGTCAGCCTGGGTGTGAGGAAGTGGAGGGCTGCACGAGAAAACAAATATATATCTAAAATTAGCAGCTATAAGTTTTAAAATTATGACATTTATACAGTTCTGTGGTGAAGTCTTGAGTCATTTGTTCATACTCAGCAGACATAACTTCACTTTAGAATATTACACAAAAGTCTGGCTTATTGGAAGCAAAATATAAATGTAGCATGCAGGTTGGAACTGAACAACAGCAGATAGGGCTCTTCTAAAGTGGTGAAAAAAAAAAGTTACTTTAGAGTTCTAACAAATTGAATTTTTTAATCACATATTTTATAAGAATCTCTGAGTTTAGATTAATGCTGTCATCCGTAATCCCTCTGGATTCAATCCCAAATAAAACCTTCAGATTGATATATATGCAATCTTGAAAGAGGTTTTTGAATCTCAATCGAAATACATTCAGTGCACAGATGTTTGAGCAGCACAGATGAATCAGCTTTTAGATGTTTACATCCAAAAATTAAGCTTAAAGCAATAATAAACTTTTTTAAATTAAAGGTTCAGAAACTGAATAAAGTTGTACTTCCAATAGGCTGACACTGATTTAGAATAATTATATCCAACTTTGATACGTAGTTTTTAATTACAGGCCAAAATGTGTCTCACATTTTTAATTTTTACAAAAACCTGGTTAAAGGTTTCATAAATTATGTTTAATTCAACCTGTTTTCAAGTTGAATCACTGTGTCACGTGATTATACACTTTTTTGCGCATGCGCATGACAGCGGTTAGCAGACTCAAGGATGGTGATTTTAGCTTAAGAGGAAAATTTGAGTAAAATATCGCTTTGAAAGACAAAAGCGACCTACCAGAAGCCAGTGCTTCTCCAGAATGGTCTGAGCTCTCTTTCTGCTCGTTTCGCGTCAACTGTGACGACATAAGAGCCTGAAGTTTCACAGAAGCACCAAAATAAAGCAAGAAAAGGCAAACTGATCCACATAATGAACTCTCCACGGCGTGTTCGTTTACATGTCTCCCAGAAAGTGACGAAACTATCGGTCTATCCTCTTCCCAACATGTTTTTTGTTCATAAACACGGAGCTGGTGAAGTTAAAATGCAACAAACCAACCAGGAGGCAGATAATCGTGAGCTGGTCGCATGAACGCGGTGACGTTTATAACGCGACGTCAATGTAGTCTTCAGTGAAGGAGAAAATGAAGCGTTTAAAGTCAAAAGGTGGCCTGGTGAGTTAACGCCAACACTAATGTTTTTGGCTTGAATGCACCCCTCCACAATTAAAAACCAAACATCTTGTTTTTCCATCTTTTCTTTCCAGGATCAGCGCGTAAAACTTGCAAACAGAAAAGCAAGGAGTCATTAATAGGACATTTATTAAAAAAAGAAAAAAAAAAGAAGGGAGAAACAAAAAGGCATGAGAGGAAGATTCAGATGTCATTTACATTTAAACTCAAAGAAACTGTTAAACAGCAACAGTTATACACAACCATTTACACAACCTGTACAAATATTTCCCCCCTTGGTAATTTGCAACTTTAATTCAAAATAACTTAAATAGATTTCTAGGTAAAAGTGCAAATCCTTTTGAATGAATGTCTGAGTAAGACCATGGTGACAAAGGGTGCCTTGATGAGCTCACTAGCTGCAGGGTGTTTCACTTGTAAGGCATCACAAGCACATTACAACATCTACAACTCTAAAGTATGGAGCACAGAAACGCAAAATGTTTTTTTTTTTTTTTTAATGTACAGTTTCACCATGCTTGATTATGATGACTTTCTTTGCATGGCTGAGCACACACATTCTCTCTCATGCACATCCGTATTGTACTGGCAATATAACAATCTCAAATCCTGTGATTTGACTGAGCCCTTTCCCTGTTAAGAGTGTGCTGCCCTGAATAAAACCTCCAAAAAATGTTAGTTTACATTTTAGGGTTCTTGGTAATAAGTAATGTTGTATTGTTATCTCTTCAGTAGTGTTATTGTTTAGCGTTCAAAAACAGTCACCTAAAGAGAATAAACACCCTGTTTGGTGGTGAAGTAGTCCCGTTGTTTCTGGTTGGCATGGCGAGGCGGTGTGGGTTTCACAGTCACAATGCGATGGTGACAGAATGTTTATACTTCAAAGTCTTAACAAGCATCCTCCTGTCAAGAGTGAAGAGGATGGAGGGGAGTGATATTCAAACTACTAACCCAGGCACGCTACTTGGCCCTACATGCTTCCGTAATAACATGCAGTTGATGCAAAAACATAACGTCATCACCAAGAATAGTAAAGTATTATACAGCATATCCTTATGAAGCACTGGTCACCATGGTTTCTACAGGGCAGGAGGCTGGGAAGGAAATGTGTTTGGTGGTGAGAAAGGTCTTCATATAATTCCAATACAAAGGAGAACGTATCAAGCATCGAGTCCTTGTGTACGGCTGTGCAGTTGTTCTGTAACTAGGACTTCTGCTCTGCTGCCGCTGCAGACTGGGCCGTGCTCTCTGGTTTGAGGATCTGATAGGTGATGAGGTACTCCGGGTAGGCCTGAGCGAAAACATGGCAACATATTAGTAGTAACATGAAAGAGATTCAAAATTATTAGAGAATTTGCCCTGATTTCTCTGTTACCTGCTCTCCTCTGTAGATGACGTACTCGGCGTACGCTAAACCGTTAACGCTAGGTCGTCCGATTACCGAGTGGTGACCTGGAGGGGCGTGGGCCATCTTCATGGCACTGAACTGCAGGAAGGACTTCCCCAAAGTTACCCGACAGAACAGCATTTGTCTAAAAACACGGATGAGAGGAGGGAGGTCAGGCACACTGGTCGAAGAAAAACGGCAAGAGAATCAAACGCGAGGAAAACAACCTGTGGCACAGGTAGCAGGATCTGTCTTTGTGCGTCGGGCATCCCGTGCCGCCACCGATACCGTAGACATACTGATTGCTCTTGGAGGAATTTTCTGCAAAGTAGATCCCTGCTCCAAACATCCCTCCGATGTAGGCATGGCGCTCATCGAAACCTTTGTGGATGATGGCGTTGATGAATGGAGAACCTGATGGAAATGGGACACAATTTATACAGTGCCTTGCGACATTTATCGTCATTATTTGAACATTCCTCATTTGGTCAAGGTGTGCACCGATTGGAGTTTTAAGGCCGATTAGCGATTAAAAAAAAAAACCCCAAAAAACCCCTGACCTTCTGAGTTTGATTTTGGCTGATACCAATTTTTTTGTCAGAAAAGTCACTCAGTTGGCAACAGTGGAGTGACCATTGTTAACCACTCCTCTGTCAGAGCAAAAGACCTTTGCGGAGGTAAATAATATTGCCAAATAAGATCGATTTCTCATTTAAACACCGGCCAATTACCAGCTTCCCCAAATTAAGAAAAAAAATGCAAAAAAAGAGAATCAGGGCCGATTTATCAGTGCACCCCTGATTTTGTCCCTTTATAATTAAAAAGCTCAGTGTATCTTATTACCATTTTATGTGACATTGGTGAAATGTCTGTCTGAAATAAATCATCATCATCATAAGCAGTGCGTAGTTATGAAGTAGATCCTGATCATAATGCAAGTTACCGTGAAACAACATGCGCTCGTTGTGATGGTTGTGGTTCTCGTCTGCAATCTCCTTCTGCCGGTGGGTGTAACGTTCCCTCAGCTTCTTATTTACCACCTTCTGAATCTGTGCAGCACAAAAATCAGTCAGAATGCTGCCTCAACTAGCTAAACACTTTGCTTTCCTTTGGTTAATCGCAGAAATAAAAACGAAAAATACCTTGATTATGTTGTATCTGCTGAAGACGCCACCGGCATTGCCTCCGTCCCTGTGCTCCCTGATTGTGCTTTGCATCTGAGACACAAACAGGATTTTAAATTTAAGACAATCAGCTCACAAACAAAATAAACATTTTTTAGCACTATATATTTATATGGTAAGCAAACTTCTAGTCAATACCTCTTCTTCTACAGACTGGTACTCTTTGTCATCAGGCGCCAGGTCGATCAGGATGGTGCCCTGGTTGGCACAGTGGAATGTCAGGTACGGGTTGCCACCTGTAAAGTGAAAACAACCAATAAGGTTTTATTTTTTTTCTAAAACGTCTGCTGCAGGCAGTTCAGTCTCCCATGATGCTCCACCTTGTTGCCCCCCCAGCAGCCTCTCAACACCCTTGATAAGCTTGTGTCGATGGCCGTAAGCATTGATGCCGATCTCCTTCAGCTCCTCGTGGCCCATGTCGGCCAACACATCCAGCGTGATCTGGAGGCGATGAACATCACAAAAATGAGTGAGTAACCAGAGTTTTATCTATGCGTTACACAGATTGCTTCTGTTTATAATGAAGCTTTTACTGACCTGCTCCCTCTCAAAGATGTCCCTCAGGTGCTCCAAGCCAAGGCTCTTCAGGAACTGACTTATGTTCATGTCCAGCATTGCAACTATGTTGCAAGGAAACAAACAGAAAGACCTTAGACAGGACATTAAAAACTATTTGATTCTTTGACTTTTCCATGACTTTCTACTGAGAAAAATACATACTCACTTAAATTAATTTTTTTCTGTTTTTATTAGTCAAACTTAAATGTTTCACACTATTTTTAATGTCAGACAAATGTAACCTAAGAATAAGCAGAAAACACACTTAAATTATTTCATTTATTGAGGGGGGAAAAAGCTAACCACACAGACTTGGCCGTATGTGAAAATATTTCTTTGGAGTTGCTTACACATACATAGCTTAGAGTACGATTAGACTTGAATGCACCCCAGAGGTGAGTGTTAATACAGCCTTATAGGCACCCTGGAGTTTACTAGAAATGGCCCCCACCTATTTTAAACATCTTCAGCATTTCTTCCTGACAGACCTGTAGTATCAAAAACCTGTGTGACAATCTAAAGCATGCTGAAAGATCTAGAAAGGAAATGAATCACCCTGAAATCTAAAACAAAATCAAGAACAGATGAGAAACTCATCGACATTAATTAGAGCTGAATCCAATATAGATGCTGCAGTATAACTCTAAATTAAATAATTTAGAAAAAGACTAACAGTTATCGCAAATACTTGATTGCAATTTTTGCCGCAAAAATTGGCAGAACCAGTTATTAGGATTAGAAGACTACAGAAAAAATTGTATACCGATTGGAAGTGTGAAATTTTTTTTAGAAGAAATCTGTAAGGGGATACATCTATTTTTTGTTAAAACAATGTACATTTTTTAAACTGCCTGGTGTTCCCTGTGACCATCACAGTAAACCTACTTTCTCCTTCCTTGCGGTCAGTTCCCGAGGCTCCGTCTGCCACCCCAGAAGCCCCGGCGGCCGCGGCAGCGGCCAGCTCAGTCAGGGGCCCAGCGAGGTTGTCTATGCTGCTGGCTGCTGACAGACAGGACGGCGTGGAAGCCGGCGAGATGACTGAAGCACTGACCACTGTGGCCTGAGGCTTGAAGCAGCTGGGCAACGCGTCTGGAGGCATGGCGTCCATCAGGAGCGCTCTGATGTCGTCAGCCTGGAGAAACACAGACACAACTCAGAAAGCCATTTTTGTCATTTCAACAAAATAATAAGCTCCACCCATCCCACACATAACCTCTCTTTCTCCTACAGAGAGCCATACCGTGGCCAGGTCCAGAGCCGTCTGGCCCTCTTGGTTCTTCATGGTGGGGTCAGCTCCATGGGCCAGCAGGAGAGCGCAGAGCTGCGTGCGGCCTTTCTGGGCCGCCTCGTGGAGAGGTGTGAAGGCCCATTTGTCTGTGGCGTTTACACACGTGTTGTATTTGATCAGAAGGGCTGCGATGTCCACGTGCTGTTAGGAAGGAAAAGAAGACGAAAATGATGAGGAAGTTACTCAAGTTCATCAACTCCCAAAGCAAAATCTAAATCACAACAACACTGAAATGGTATTCGTAAAACAAACTGGTATTTTGCACAACAACAGGAACATAGTAACAGATTGATTTCAGCTGTTAAAAGTGGGACAGGCATCGATTCTCAAATTAAAGTGTTTTCTTTTAAATAATTTAATAGAAAAACAAGAAATAAGTAAATATGGACCCAGAACCAAAAAATAATATACACAGCTGTGGCTGGAAAAAACCCCACAATAAATCAGACCCTCCGAGATGTTTACTCATAAGTCGTAAATTTTGCGAGTACTTTTACTTTTCACTAAATCTGACCAATCACCTGAATGTTTTTTGTATTTCCTTCTTTCCTGACAACTCAGCTGAATTTTGACCAATGCCCTCAACTTCCTTCTAATTTAACTTCCTGTTCCACGGCGTCTCGCGAAAGCTGAACCTTTAAGATGAAAACATGTGGCGCTAAACGATTACATTTGCCTTTTTTTAAATTCCAAAAACAACCAAGATGTTCTGCAGGATTTTCTTATGCTGTGTAAATAGTTCAACATGTTATTTGCACTTTAGACATTAACTCTGTTAAAATCATGTTGTTGTTTTTCCCGGGGAAGGTCATGTGCAGCAATTTAAATGTTTTTGTAAGACCTTGGTATGGAAAAAATAAAAGCTTAAAAAATGTGCAACTTTGTAATGTTTTGAAAAAGGCGCTGCGAAAATCAGAAATTTTAGGCTGCAACAATCTAAAAAAAAACATGGCAACATCCTGGAGGGACGGATTGATTTATGAACATTATTAATCAGAAAATGCAAGTTATGTAATGATAAAAAAAAAAAAGTCAAAATCTAACCTCAGGATTTGAACAAAAATCGTGTTTATAAATCATCAACACCCCCCATGACACTGACCCCATATGAAGCAGCATTATGAAGAGGGATCAATCCTCCTTTGTCCTGGGCGTTGACGTCGGCCCCGTGCTCTAGGAGATACTCTGCCACCTCGAGGTTGTTATAACCGGCTGAGGAGAAAAAAGAAATATAAAAATGAGAAAAAATACTAGTCTAGGAATAGTTTTAGCAGTAACACTCGGAGTAGCGTAACATTAAACCTAAATCAGCCTTGTGGCGTCTGTACCTGCTAGATGGAGAGGTGTGGAGTTGCGCCCCTGGGCGTCTCTACAGTTGATATTCTCAGGAGAGCAAAGTTTCTGCACCCTAGCGAGGCAGCCCTTCTTAGCAGCGTCCAGCAGGGCGGCATCCCCACGCAGCAGGTCCTGGATGTCCGTGTCCCCGTCCTTCACCATGTCCAGAGGGATGTTACCGTCACGATTCTTCTTGGTGGGGTCCGCGCCATGCTGAAAAACACATCACAGAATATTTATTAGCAGAGGGCTTCATTCCCACCATCCACCACCAGATTCATCATTTTAAAACTGCACAGGAAACATAATGGACCCTCACTTTAAGAAGCAGCTTGCAGATCTCATATTTTCCTTTGGCTGCAGCCTCATGAAGCGGAGTGAACTTCCAAAGGTCGGCCACGTTGACGGAGGCTCCGTGTCTGACCAGCAGCTCGGCCACTTCGTAGTGACCGTAGGAGCAGGCGTTGTGGAGGGGAACCAGGCCGCTAAAAACCCCCCATAAAAAACATTTACGTCTAGAATCAAGGTAATAAAACTGATGTGTTGCTAGTAAAAGATGGAAGTTTAAAAACACTAACCCTTTGTCTTTGGCATGGACATCAGCTCCGTGGTGAAGCAGGTACTCCACTACGGCCACCCGATTGTAACCGGCTGCAAAGTGAAGGGGGGTGGAGTGGCGACCCTCCAGGTCCCGGCAGTTTACGTTCTGAGGAGAGCAAAGTTGCTGCCAAACGGCAAAGATGCATTAGGAACGTAAGCAACATGTCGGAGTGCGATTTAAAATTTTAACCCTATAAGACCCGGTGTTGTAATACTGCAGCATCTCTGTTTCAAACAAAGGAGAAAAAAATGACAAATGTTGACTTCTCTTATAGCATTTCAAGACACTATTAGTTAAGACATTGAATGCTATTAGATAGGAAATCTGCATACTGTTCTCCCCCACAGGGTCACAAACTACCACAACCTGAAATACTTCAGCTGAGCAAGATGCCTGTGATTCACTGCAACAGATAATTAAAAAAAGTAAATAAAATGTCTTTATCATAATTACTATGTCTAGAGCATATATACATATGTAATTTTTGTGCAACAAAATGTAAAACAATTTTATATAATTACAAAACCATACAAAACCAAAAAAGAATAAATAATGTGAAAACATGTTTTCATCTCTAAAGTACTCCAAAAGGCAAAACTTTTATTTTTTTCATGTGTTTCTATTTCTGGGTTTTCCAGAGTTAAGAGACAAAAGTGAGTTTTTATGGAAACATAAGATAACTATTTAAAGATGTCTTGAGGAGTGCAAAAACAAACAAAAATATAATAAAGAGGTACTGGGGTGATTTTTTTTTTGTGGAAAAAAATGTAGTATAAATAACTCCATCTTGAAACTTGCAGAATTCTGCTGCATTTTTGGATTTGTAAACAGCTCTTTAATAGTGGATATTTTTCAAATTCAAATTTAAAATGTAAAAATACTTTTAAAGTACTTTATTAATCTCAAAAACAAATTAAATGTTGTTGTAACTGATATTAATTCAAATTCTTCAGGTGACAACATTTAAAAAAATAATAAATCTGTAATCAGCTACAAAATTCTACGATCCAGTGAAAATAACTAATTTATAGCATGTTCTGTTGAGTCAGGGAACTTACCTGCACTGTGTCCAGGTCTCCTGCTTTGGCAGCTTCCAGGAACCTGTAGTCCACGTCAGAATTCCTGGTGGGAACATTTTCTGGGAAAAACAATTAAAGAATGATCAGTAAATAAGACAGCCATAACCAAGCAATAAAATCCAGATCTTAACACCACAAAATCTGCCCAACACTGCCATAAAAGTCTAAACACCTGAAAAATCCCCTGAAATAACTGGGACACTGATTACCGTTCAGAATTTGCTGCACAGCCTCGTTTCCCATCTGGGCTGCGGTGAAGCCCTGTAGAGACACGATGGACGGGTCGGCTCCATAGCTGAGCAGCAGCTTGCAGGTCTGGATGTGACCGGCCAGCGCCGCCCTGTGGAGAGCCGTCTGTCCCAGAGTGTCCGCTGCATTCACCTGAAGTTACAGGAGCAGCAACACAAACTAGTAACCCGTCAAATTCTGACTTTTCTACCAGAGCGGGATAGAAACGTGACAAACCTTCGCTCCGTGTTTCTGCAGAACCTCCAGGATGTCGTTGTGAGCTCTCTCAGCAGCAACATGCAGGGGAGTCATGAAACTGAAGCACATTAAAGAGTGGAGCTTCAGTATTTTGTTTGCTGGTGTTTTCATTACGTCCTCATTTTACAAGTTATTCCACACAGATACGAGAAGATTGCCGTCTTACTCTTTGTTCTTCTCGTTGATGTTGGCGCCTTTACGAAGCAACAGCTCCGTCACCTGTTTTCTCTTCGGATGAGGAGACGCCACCGCGCAGTGCTGGAATACACACCTTAAACATCAGTCCACTAAAACCTCAAAGTGTTACTAAAATCTGTTGCTAAAAACCGTATCTCATCATATCTAACAGAACAACGCTGGTAAAAAAAAACTAAAAAAAACAAAGGATTTTTGGGCATATGTTGAACTGTGAAAAGATGCTGAAAATGCAGTGGAAAGCTCTTCTGTTTCTTACCAGAGCTGTCTCGTTGCTTTGAGGATGCTTGAAGCCAATGATCTCCAAAGCCAGAGTCTTCTTCACTTTGGCCATATCGGCTTCACGGGCCGCCTGCAATAGTGAGTGACCTTTGAACTCGTCTGTGTTGAAAAAGAGAGGCAAATGGGAAAATGATGCTGGTTTGAAAACCTGCAGCCTTTAAGAGCTCGACACATAACAATGATGGGTGTTTTCCTGGCTTACACTTCTAGTACTTTTATTCAAGTTTTAAACACAAAAGTTGACAGTTTCTACAGCAGTCAGGATTAAAATATGGAAAACATTAAAGCACCAACATGAAAATTTGCGCTGATATCGACCCAAAACGCATAATATGCTGTTTGTATATTAAACAAACAGCAATAAGATGGAAATATCTATCAGCAATTGATATTGACTCAGTTTTACTTGTATTAAAAAAATGACAAATAGATTAATGGTGCATTGGAGGGACAATGACAGCTTAATCAATGGATGATGAATAAGATGAATGCATAAATAGGCACGTGGACGGATAAATAAAACTATATATAAAAGTTTGAGATTCATTCTACTCAACCCTAAATCTAAAGGTCGACTCCAACTGAGAAGAAACTCACAGGTCAGCCTCTCTTTGAGCTCTGGGGTCGGGGCCATGTCCACGGCGCTCTTGCTGTGACAGTTTAGCAGCGTGGGATCGGCGCCGTGGCTCAGCAGCAGGGAACACACCTCCACCCTGTTTTTAGACGCAGCCTCGTGCAGAGGGGTGAACTGCCACAGGTCCATGGCGTTCACACAGGCTCCATGCTGTGGGAGGAAAAGCCTGTTAGAGCATTTCACAACTCGGGAGAGTCCTAATGTTTAAAAACTTGCTCAAGGTAGGGCTGTAACGATCAATCAGAGGAACTGATTACAGACACAATCGTCAACTAATTCAGTAATCTATTAATTGTTAACTGAGACTCAAAAGAAGGCCATTTTACTGAAAGAATACATTCAGAGCAGTAATTAAGCCAAAACTATACAAAACATATATACATTTTGCATTTAAGATGAGAAAAACAAACGTCTTTGTAAATATATTCTACCACAAGCTTCTCAAGTGGCATTGTTTTAGCTTCACATGGTTTTTCTGTAAGAAAAAAAAAAAAAAACTTCTGGGAAGCACATTTTTCTATCCACTTATTAATCAGTTAATTCAATAAATAAGCAAATCATCCCCAGACTATTGATGTGAAGTGAAGCAGAAAGGTTGAGTTTTTCACATGGTGATGTTAGAAGTATGTTTTTATATACTGTTATTGTAATTTTCTTAAGAAGGAATTAATTTGTGCTTTTTGTCTTTCCAATACTGTATAAAATAAGGTTAAGTTGCTCACTGAAAAATCTGCAGTGTGCGCCAACTTTTTTTTTTTATATCCGATTAATAGAGCTTTGGAGCTGACGTCACTGCGTGTGACGTTTACGTCGCTTGGCGCCATCTTTAAAGGCCACATACCAAAACAAACTTTATTCCGGCGTTTTCATTGTGTTACCGACCGCAGTGAAGTTGTTTTCAAGTTGGATATTGTATATCTGCGCTCCGCGGAATAAGGGGCGTTTAGCTCAAGGTTGATCCGATTTATGAACGCTAATTCCGGCCAGCTGTTCTCTACCGCTCCCTCCTCAAACGCTCGGAGGTTCACATAGGGACCGTCAATTTCCCAACCAAACACTCCTGTAAATAAATGCCTTACCTTTTGACCAAATGATATAAAAAAGTGGTAATTTATGCTGTTACACGAGACACACTGTCCTCTATTAAAATTTTAAGTCATATTCAATATTTTTAATAAATTTAATATTAAATAACATGTTTTCTTCAATAGCTTCCAAATCGTGGCCCCATTAACTCAAAATCAGTGTGAAATTGTTCTACTAGATTGAATAGATGAAGCACACGTCTTTATTACATTGTGACCCCTTCTTTAACTAATTTTATATTTAAAACATATTTTTAAAAATGTTCACAAATGTATTACCTCAGATGATTATGAGATTTGTTACCTGAAATGTTCAATTACATAAAATTCTAGGATAGGATCTATTTCATTACATGTTCTCTTCTTACTTGAAATATGTTAAATACAACAAATATTTACTTAAAGTGTGATCTATTTCATAACATTTACCTTTATTGTTTATTCTGAACTGTTTAATTACACATTAAATGTTTAAAGATGAGCTTTCATCTGGTTTGATTGTTTACATTAAATGTTTACTGCAAAATGTCTGATAATATAATTGTTTAATCACATAAAATGCTTATTTAAAAATATAATCTTTCATTACATGTATGTTTATTACCTGAAATATTTTAAATATCAAATTTTTACTTGAAATGTGATTCATTTCATCACCTGTTCAACTTGAAGTGCTTGAATCAAATGATTCATGAATGTTTACCACATTAATTTATTAAATGAGATAAATCAGCCACATCCAACAGTATACATATTTCAACACAAATGGTTCATGTTCCTCTTCAGAGTGTGCAGCCTTGCTGAGCTCCTCTCCTGGGGTTTCCTCCTCAGCCTCTCCAACTTGCTCCTCTTCTATAGCTTCTGCTTTCATTATTTACCTCTTCTGGGGTAAATAATGAAAACAGTCTCTGTAACTTGCTCCCCCACTTGTTGACCGTGGTCTTGCTGCATTGCCTCTTTAATTGACGAGCATGTCGGTCCGATGTGGCGTTTACCTCGCAGTGACCCATATTCAGCGCTGGAACCCAGTCTGGGTTGGTCTCATCCATTTCATAGGACGGTTTACCTTGAAGAGGAGATATCAGAACACACATCAGTAGTAATACTGTAAATTTGATAACACTAGTAAAATAGTTTACTTCACAATAATGGAATAACCTCGATGTCCACTGACAAAACTCGGACTATGCTACATAA
>CAEFZY010068494.1:0-39791 GCA_903066815.1 Brachyrhaphis roseni
AGCTATTAAGCTCGGTTAATTAGATGCAGCTGCTATTTGTGTTACTATTTCCAATTGTAATGCCTTATTTCTGTCGTATGTACGGAGTTGTCAGAACGCTGGTTTGTAATCTATTAATAAAATTGGACTGACCTATCTGACTGTTTTGTTGACATTCCCTTTAGCGCAGCTCCTTCTAATGGATGCATAACGTAACCCCTGCTTTTACTGTAGCGTCTGTTCAATGCGCCTTATATTGCGGTGCGCCTGTTATATGAAACAAGTTTTAGAATAGGCCATTCATTGAAGGTGCGCCTTATAATGTGGTGCACCTTATATGCGGAAAATACGGTAGTATGAATGCTTTGGAAAGGAGCTGTATTTGTAATAGTTGCTTAATCTTCCTTGGGGTCCCACCTCTCCTGCAGGCTCTGGTGAATGAAAGCTTTATCTCCTGCATGGAAAACGTCTTCTCAGCAGGTGTCTTAGGGTTAACCTACCTGGATCTGAAGGGTACTCCTCCACCAGCTTTCTGTGAGTGAAAGCTTTCTGATGTTTCTTTTTCAGAATGATGTAGGCCACCAATCCCACGACGGCTGTCACAGCTGCTATTCCCATCACAGCCAACCAAGCCACATTCCTCTTACTCCTGTAAGGATCCACTACTGAACCTTCATTAGAGAAAAGAGGGGTATGGGTGTGGGTGGGAAAGAGTTATGAATAATTTGTCAACAATTAAATGATTTATATCAACTCCCATCTTTGAGGGCTAATTGTCACATAATTAGGGCTAAAAATGTGTTTTTGAAAAATGTGTTGGCCCACTGCATTGATACACATCCTAATTAGGCAGAATTGCAGAATTTACACTGTGATAATTAATGCAATTAACATGCCAAGAATCACGATAATTTTCTGAATTCATTTGAATATTTTAAGGTGCCATGCTGCGTTCATCATCTGAATAAGGTTTATGGAGCCTGAGTAGCACTTGGATGGCATGTCTCAGTTCATGTCTCTATGGGTCACAGATATTAGAATCCATTTAACTAAAGGAAGTTATGGCTCACAGAACATCAAGCAGAAACAACATACTGGCATGATGAGTTTTAGGAAGCTATGTTGCACAGCCTTCCTCATTCTTATTGGTATATCAATGAGAGCAGATACATATAGCCCACTATATTTTAATATGACCATATAATTCAGCAATAAAATTAGAGATTCATTTTTTCCATAAAGTGTGCAATTCTATCAGGAAATGTTATGTGCATGGTCATATGTACAATTTTGTTTATTTGGCACTGGAATGCTGTAATATGGTGACAAATTAAAAAACAATTCTTTCAGCTTTCAATAAACTGCTGATCAAATACTGATGTGTGTATTTTTTGATCCTCTTCAGCAAAAACTTTAAAATGCCAACATTTTAGGCATTCAAACTTATTAATTAAAAGTAATCTAATTAAGTTTGCATTATATACTAGCAGCAAAAACTTGGTTATGTAAACTATTAAGATATAATAATCAAAGCAATTATATCAAGAAATATGCCGAGGTTGTGTTTGTAATGGTTGTTACATTAAACAATGAAATGAAGCGAACAACTTTGTATTTGTCAGAGTTCAAATGTTGCTTTCCTAGCCTAGAAATAAAATAAAATAATCTCAACTTGCATTCACTTGTTTGAAAAATATTGTGAAGCACAGGGGATTAAATTGAGTGAATGAGCAAAGTGAGACCACTGAAGGTGTATAAATCAAGTAAGTGTAAGTCATAACTGACATTAACATTTATCCTGAAGCCAGCTGTAATATTAATATACTGTAATATTCACTGTGGCCAAGTGAAATCAAACACTAAGGACCGAGTGGGTGTTTCCATTTCTTGAGGTCAGAGAAAGCAAAGTATTATACTACCTGCATATTTATAGATTTTTTGTTTATCTCCAGAATGTGGTGGGAGTCATTGTATGTTGTCTGTGAGCATGCTGTGCCTGTCATGGTAACTGTGGAGAATCTTTTCTTTTTTTTTTTTTCTTTTTCTTCTGCTTCTGGCTCGCCCACAGTTTCACAACTCTTTTCCTACCGTTTATTGCCATCATTTGTTAGTGTTATGTCTTGCTGTCACATCTGTCCATGGGATGCGAGTTTTATTTAAAATCCAACCCTGTGCCTACTCTTTATCGGCCATTTTGTTCTCACTGAGCTTGCCCACGTGTAGCTTTCTGGGTGGTTTAACAGAATAAAACAACAGAATCTCAGATTGAATTGCACAAATGTGTATGACATGCAGCCTTTCCCACTCCCAGATCTTCAAAATCTGGAGGTCGACACCACAAAGCTAGTCTCACGCTCCTGCATTAAGTGAAAGGCATCTTTAAATTCAGGCCTCTGCTGCCTTTTTTCAGGCTGTTTTTGCAGCTAAAACAGGGTCTCATTGTCCTGCTGAGAGGGGAGCTGTAACAGACCCTTTCTCCCTTAGAAGCTCCATCGATAAAACCTGAAACTCAATCCAACCTTTGCCTCTGAAAGAACGAGCATTTGTCCTTTGCCAGTGGGAAAAGAGATGGAGCCAAATGTGGGTCAGGGAAAGGGCGGAAATACCCAGTGTGTTAACATGCAGCCGTGATAAATGTGCTTATAAGGAGCAAATCTCACAGAATACATTAAAGATTCATGCTAGTTTCCCTCACAAATTAGTGTTTGCCTTATAAAAAGTTTAAAAGATGTCACTCTTGTAATCAGGATGTGCTAAGTACATATGAATACTCTATTTTAAGGGAAAAAAAGCAGGATTTCTGTCAGGCAAACTAGTGAACTATCCCCCCCAACATGAAATTAAAAACAACTGCAATTTATTAAAAAACAGTAAGAGCATCATAGGGTTGATCACACCAAAAATGTTTAACAATCCATGTAACTCAACACAATCTTCTGAACTGCTTCACATACATTACTGGGTCCAAAATGCAGTTGGGCTGGACCACTTTAGTGTTGTGGAGAGTATTTGAATCCTTAGATTTCTTTTGCTTTTTTCCCCCTCACATTTCAGATAATACATTTCCAGTGTCAGATAGGAATAACCTAAGTAAAAACAAGAACCAAGTTCCATTCTATGTTTTCACATGGAAAAACTTTCTAAACCCACCCCACAGAAGACTTAACAGCCACTGTCAATCAGGTGAATTTAAGACGATACTAACACAGAACCAGTCTGATATCATAAAGTAGGGTATGTAATCTAAAAAAAACTAACATATAATGACATAGTTAAAATGAATTTGAAAAAACAGAAGAGAAGCAAGGTAACTGACATCTGTCAGTCTGGAAACATTTACAAAGCAGGCTGTATTCACATTTTCCTCAAATATGGAAAAGTGATTAACTTTCCTATTAGTTCCAAATTTTATCCATGAGTGTGTCAGTGATAAATCCAGAATTTTGCAAAGGAACCAACAACAGCAACCAAACTAAGCAGGCCTCACTGTCATGATTGTAAATGCTTGATAGAGTGGCAAAACCAGTTATTATGCAGGAAACTTTTGATTTTTGTTTATCTCCATAGTGCCAGGTCTGGGATATATTTCTGGTAAGAATTACAACTTGAAAACTTCTTCTTGATCTAAAACATTGCAACTAGAGCGTAAGAACAGAAGAAATTTGTAAGGAGCAAATACATTTTTCACAACACATATTAAATATTTGTAATGAAACTTGTTTTTCTTTTTTGTGGTCTGAGTTTCTTTTTATAGTTTTATTTAAGGAATCCAACCTAAATCTACTTGCCACAGGTTTAAGACTAAGTATGTCAAAAGTACACTGAAAACCTAAAACTGTATCTTTAATGTGATTTTCCAGAATTACTTTTGCTTTCTTCTAAACTATCCATTCCTCAATAAGTATTAAACTAGTTACTAGAAAGGCAGATTTGCAAGAATTAATTTTTCAAGTCTGAAATATGTTTCGGAGTCTGCCATACCTGTGTCTGTCACAGAACCCCGATCCGAGCCGATTGCAATTTTCTTGTTAGCCAAATCCGGTGTGTCTACAACTGCAGTGGTGGTGGTTTCAGACCTTATTTGTGTGGTTTCAGATGGTGGCTCGGTTGTAGTTGTAGATTTGGTTGTTGACTCCTGTATCTCCGGTGCTGCTGTGGTTATAGTGGTTGACCTATTTATCTCTGGAGCTGCTGTGGTTATAGTGGTTGACCCGTTCATCTTAGGTGCTGCTGTGGTTATAGTAGTTGACCCGTTCATCTTAGGTGCTGCTGTGGTTATAGTGGTTGACCCGTTCATCTTAGGTGCTGCTGTGGTTGTCACAGATGTGTTGGTATTTTCTGGCAGGTTTCTCAATCCTTCATCTTCCTCAGGTGTTACGGTTGTTGTTGTTGCAGGTTTTTCCGTGGTCGTTGTGGACTGTAAGTTAGTGTTAGTAGAGAGGCCTCCAGCGCTAGTTGTGTTGTCTGCTGTCATAATTGAGTTAAACTCCTCTTCAGGGTCCGTCATGTTGGTTTGGCTTGAGTTCGCAGACTCTGTGGTCACATTTCTCGGAAGGATGGCTACGTCTGGCAATTTGTGTTCTTCAGTTGTTTCATTTTCAAATGCATGGGACATGATTTTGCTGAAATCACTTGAATTTGCACTCTTATCCTGGCTTGTCATATTCTCCTCCTCTTCAGCCATGAAGCCAGATGCTATTCCGCTGCTCAAGCCATTGTTGAATGCTGTTGCCTGATCAGTTCCCTGATCAAATCCTCCGTCTCCGCTAGATACAGCATTTTCACTTTGGACTTCATTTCTGGGCAGCTGACGGAGCCAGGCCTTATCAATTGTGCGTCCCGGAGAGTCAGTTGAATTTTGCAGGCATACCAGGTGAAACGCTTGAAGAAGCAGGAGGAGGCTTGCTATGATTTTTAAAGGCTTCATTTTCCTGTTGTTTTTCTAGACACAAAAAGAAAACAAAGTAAAAACTAGGAATACACATCATATTACTTTGTAATCCTTCCTTTGATAGCTTTATTTACATGTTAAATGTAAGACTGAGATACATGATAGAGTATTTCATTATTAGAGAGATTTCAGAAACTAAACCTATTTGTCACTGATTTGTTTGAAACCTAGAAATTGTGAATACTAAAGTATCCACAAAATATTTTAGCATTAAGTCTTTATAATTTAATTTACCCATGTAATATGAAATCTTTAATAGAGAAGTATCCCTATTCACAATATCCAGAATCCAAACCAACAGAATAACTCCCGCCCGTTTGCCCAAAGGTTAACATGTAGGCTTGGTGTCTATGTAAGCTTTTAAAAAGTTTAAACTTTAAAGCTACAAATGCAAAGATAAAAATGATAATAATATAATCTTAGCATATTTCTCATGGGACAGTATAGACCTTAACACTGTCACTAGTACTGTCACATGAATTTTCAAAGAGGTGTCAAGCAGTATCAAGATACTTTTCTAAAGCAAGGGAAACTTTGAAACAGCATCAGGCCATGTCAGCCTTACAATGATTGCAAACAAAATGGATGTCCATGAAGGTGTTAAAAATTCCCTCAAATATTTTCAGTTTTGAGGTGAATATCTTTACAGACTTTAAGTTGCTGTTACATCTTGATATTTTAGGGTCAAAAATTGTCTTTCTATTGAACAAATGAGAAGCTGTCATGTCTTCAAAGCATGTGTGTTTCTTACTGGGAAGAAAGGTGTAGAATTCACAGGACAACATGATGTCTCTTTTTCTTTTGCATTTTAGGATGAAGTGCCAGTGTATGGATGGTTGCTTATTAACCTGAAGTGCTCAAATAACTAATAGCTGGCATAACCAAAGAGTAAGAGCTGTGTCAAGTATTAAACTGAGATCTGTGAATTTTTAATAGTAGGTGAAGTGTCTACATGCTGTCGCATGGCATTAACTCATGTTATTATTTTGCTTGTTGCTTCAACGTTAGAATAGCAATTGTGTAAATTCTGCATTTGAATACAGTATAAATAGCGTCGCAGAGGTTGCCACACTCAAGACAGAATATTTTGACGTGCGAACAATCAATGGCAGGCTTCCTTAGTTGGGTGTCAAATTGTGTATTCTGTAGTATCTAATGGGTAGGAAGATGATGTTACAGTGTTTTTTCCCTAAGGCAGCATATCTTCTTTTGCCATTGAAACACACAGCAAGTATGCAGCGTAGGCATTAGGATATAATCATCCTCTGTCAACATTTCTGATATGATCAATTATCCAGCTTCGATTTCTGATCCATAAAAGTTAAATGGGTCTTTCTAAGGATCTCCGAAAAATTTCTTCATGATCATAATTGCTATGTGGCATTAATAACTAGTAACAATAGATGTACATTTCAGATGGACTGGCAATAATTAGCAGTCACAAGACTTCTAGATTTTCTTGTCAGTCTGTTGTTGCAGAAGTCATTATTATTTCTGATTACATTTGAGTTTAAAAACAGTCTGGAGGGAGTGGCAGGGTGCTCTTGTTATTTCATATTTAAATATTTCCCTTCCTAATGAAGGGAATAACAGCTTATGTGACATTTAATAAAACCCACATTCAATGGGGTAGTTTTATTTTAATAATTACATGCCACCCAGTTGCAATCTGGTGAGTCATTTTCTACTATGGGAAACTGCAAACTCAAACATTGTTTTAATGACTATAGAGCTCAGTATTCTGCTGAGCACCAGTGTTTTTTTCATGCTTCATAAATACATATACATTTAACAATGCAGATTTTAAAAGCTAAAACACGTTAGAAGTGTTTATGATGATATTGCATTTTGGTTTTCTGTGACTAAAGCTCCTCTTTGCACACCTGCCAAGAGTAAATGCCTTCAGGAGAAATCTTTGTGTGTTAAACGGCTGTTTTTCTTCCACATTTAAACTAAGCCTTAACCACACTGAGTGCAGCAAAACATCTCTGCTTTTACCAATTTCCCAAAAGTTCAAAGTCAAAATTGTTGCTTTGATAGTGCAGGTCAGGTCCACTGACACAAGTCATAATAGAAATCCTTGAGCAATCGACCCTGTCCGACTTCCTGAGACCCTCTCAGATGATAGTTAACAGCTCCAGGATCATGACACCCTGAGCCACAACATGGGGAGCTCATCTGCGAATTTCTATGCAGTTTATACAGTTCAACAGAGTCGCAACACAAAAATGTGACTTACTGAAGGGATGAATTGGCACAAATGCTCTGTGAGCTTTGTGTTCTCCCTTCGGCATGACTCCTACATACAAATGACAGCAACTCCCTACAGGGCATGGTTGCTCTGAGTTTCTCTGTTGATCTACTGCTTTGTTCCTTCTCAGTACCACAGTGAAAGGATCCATCTACCGAGTGTAAAATTGGTGCCTTCTGGAAATAAGGACATGCAAATGAGGTGATCTTATTTCTCATTCAGCCTCTTGTAACAATGCCATGTGTTTGTTGTAGCAATGCAGTCTGGACACAACCAACTGAAAATGATAAAAAACAATTTTCTCTTAATTAATGATTGTTTTTCTATGTTGTCATACCATAGATTGACAAACAACAATGAGCTTGAAATAGTAATCCATGGTAGGTTTCTCAACAGCTTGTTTGTCATCCTCACAGCATGTGCCGGGTTTTGTCCGCGCTTTGAAAAATAAATGGAAACGCTGTGGGTGGTATGACGGCGCCTGTTTGCTGTGTGAACACTGGATCAATCAAACTGTTCACATTTGCCTGTCATTTAGAAAAGTGTTTCAATCCACCAGGGTGGAGCGAATGGAGTGAGATTGAGTCACCAGGATAAAGTGTTGATATTTTATTTTAAAGAGGAAGAAAAAAGGCAAACAAGTTTGTGTTTCGGAACAATGTGTGCTTTGTATCATTATTTTCTGTCACACAATGTGGTAAATTGTAGAGTAAGTGCAAAAGGTAAAAATATAAAATATAGCAAATATTTTGCATGGAAATTATGATTAACCTGAAGTGCAGCTTTTGAGTGAAAACTAAAAACAATGCTCTCAGAAGGGAGCCATTTAAATTGTTCCACCACTGTCCTTATTTCTGTTTTTAACTCGTGGACACTTTGAACCTTGCAGAGAAGCAAGGTTTTGCACATCTGGACCTCCAAAATAGAAAAAAAGTTGCTGTTACTCAGCAAGCAATCCTGTTAGTCTGGAGCAAGTGAGTGGGGGAGGCGAAGCTAAGGGGAGTTCTGTGAGGCGGATTCTCGGCTGGAGACTGCAGCCCTGAGGAGGAGGTTTGTGGAAGTAGGTGGCACTGTGTATGAGCATGCGCTTAGGCACCCCTGAATTCAGGGATTCCTCAACTATGCATAAAATAAAGCAAAACTCCAGGCATGTTTCTGATGAGGGAATAACATAATATGACATATAGCTCAAAAAAGTTGATTTTACATAATCCTCTCTCTTTAAATCATTTTTCGTGACAGCATCATTTCCATGCCCATCAGATGGCTAGCTGTCTGCAACTAGCAGCATTAAGGTTGGCTTCAAAGTTTCCAGTTTGTGTGAAAGTTAACAGCATTTTTTTTTTTTTTAAATGAAACTTTTTAATCTCCTGTAGTTTAAAATCTTAAACATAGGGAAAAAATAACTGGACATAATATAATATAATATAACATAATAATAGATGTTTACTAAAACCAAAAAATTTCGGTGACAGAAAACCACGGTTTTTCAACTATGAGAAGCTAAGGTATTCCAAAACAAAAGTCGTTAAATAATTCATTTTTATCAAATGCATTTGTATTATTTTTATGCTAAAAATAATTATACACATAGATAATAAATCCTTCTCTCTGCTTTTGAGTTGTCTGATTACACTGCAGGGCCTGGACTGTAAATGAAACCAGTTACTGTAAAACAAGTCCAACAGGTGACGCAGCGAAGATGTTGACTTGTTCGGATTTTGGCTTTGTAAATATATTTGATGTCAGTCAGGAAACAATTCTGATTATACAAGAACCTTATTTTAAGCTATAAAACTGGTTTCAGAAATGCCACAGGTCACCTGCTATGATTCAGACCTGTCAGAGTCAAACTTTACCAATATTTTGAGCTTGTGCTACCCACATATGTGGGTTGTTTTAATCCAAACCACTGTCACTTCCTCTCCGTCATGTTATTCTCACATCCTCCCTCGGCACCGCTCTGAGAGTATATTTGACCGTGAGCGTCACACCAACAAGCCTTTGAGAGGTCAGGGGAGACAGCAGGAGACATGTTTACCTCTGACCCATCACGCTCAGAGGAGCCCTCTGTTGAAAAGAGTTCCCACTCTGCTGAATTGTCAGAGTCTGTAGCAGCAATCGCCTCAGCAGCCCTGTCAGCCTCAACTTTCCAGAGATCCAGTCCCACATAAACAAAAGAACACACAGTGGCTAAAGGTAACACTATACCCTGCAAACCATTCAGCCACCACACAATGACCAATACGACTAATTATGTGACATTTAATCTGCTCAGGATTTTCCTATGTTATTGTCATCTTTTAATTTATGCTAATATTAGTAACATTTCAGTTTGTACAGTCCTATTATCTCTTTTATACAGTAAGAAGAGTATAGCTATTCATTTTTATACAAGAAAACTTATGATCAGATAAACAACTGATTAACCTCATTAAAGATTTGTCAGTCTAATAACATTTAAAACAACTATCTCTAAATGATCTTTACCTTTGTGGTTTGTTTTTATATCATACTTTAATGTAGCTATTTAAGGTTTTACAATTAGGTACATAATCTAAACTATTATGCTTCGTCCCTGTTAAATTTTGTGGTATGGTTTCAGGACTATAACTTCCTGAATCTAAAGCTTTGTAAAGCCACCACCTTGTTGTGTAAGCCCATGTGTCATATACGTTGCTAAAATAAAAATGTATCCTCTGTAAATCCTTACCTTACTTTTTAAGCTGTGTCAGATGAGAACAGGTGCACCGAAATGTCTCCGCTGACCTGCCAATATGTAAGAATGAATCAGCAGTTGTCCAGGAGGGAGAAGTGGGTAAAAGGAGGAGGAGGGCCTAAAAGAGTGGCTTTCACAACCTGTTCAACCTGTTCTTACACCTGCCAACACACCCAGTACTGCATCACCTGGTTCTTTGGAAAGGCCAAGTGGGATAGAGATCGGAAAAAAATATATCTAAAAATAAAAACAAGAGGCTTTCAGGGTTTTATTAGTTTGTCTTTCCTCATTTATTTCATGTTGTCATGTGCAAGTTAATAGAAGTCTTTAGTTGCCACGCTGGATCTGTGAATTCCCACAGTGGGCGGAGTCGTCTTCCACTTGTCCTCTGAGCCTCCTCTCTGTTCACCTGGGGACTGTAGACGACAGCTGGTCGTCATGGTAACAAAGAAGAGCCTGGCAAGCTCAGGTTTCATCCAGGCCTTTTGTCTTTATTCTATATGAGTCTTTGCCATGTGACGTGTGACTTTGTGAACTCGCAGGTACTGTGCGTCAAATGAGCTGGGATTGTTTTTGTCTCGTTCTTCAATCAAGTGAGTCATGCTGCCGCTGAATTCATTTGAGCAGAAGAGTAAGGCGGATGAAGTGGCACTCGAAGCTCGGTGTGCTCCGAGCTGAGAACAAGGAGTGGTTGTGCTCTCTTGTTAATGTAACCCAGAAGTTCAGGTTTCAATTTAAAAGTTAGAAAACAATTTCAATACCCTGAAAATCCTGAACCCACTCAATGGAACCATTATTTTCGGTTATAAGCTCATATTAGCATCTGCAGCTGGTGTCAAACTTTCCCAGTGGAGTATGTCAAGTATGTTCCTTTTTTGTCTTTCTACTGTTCCAGTGAGAAAAGGTGAGCTTTACAGTGAGGTGCAGTGCCAAATTCCATCTGGTTCATTTATTCCAGTAGCAAGTTAATCTGTTTGCATAATATCATGTGTCATAATAAATGTTTACTATGCTTCTGTCATTTAATTACAAATAGAGCTGCATAATATGATAAATCGCATTCATCATTGCAATGTCAATATCAATTTAAAACACTGCGTGTTTGCAATATTTATTTGGGCTTTATATTTCGAGAGTCATGCATTGCCTCTTTGCATGTCAATTACATATTTGGTATCTAATTGCCATTAAAGCACATGCTGAGATCCTAAACCCCAAAGAAAACAGTGAGCGCATTTTAATTACAAAAAATAAAATACTATCTACTACAGCAGTGCTATTGCAACTGCATGTTTTTCGAAGTACTGCTATCATAAACAGTGTTATATCCAGGGTTGTAATAAGAGAATGATGCCTCTATGCATTTAGCGTCACCAACACAGGACCACTATTGGACAATCTGGGAGGTATTGAGGGGTTGTAAAATAAAATCAAATTAGGTATTTGGTTAGAGTTAAACTATTGTTTTTAAAACCAGTAAAAGTATCTTGACGTTCCCTGACACCATTTGATATGGTCTGTAAAACAAATTTCTGCTCTGGTAATAAATGTTGCCCCCCTTACGAATGAAGTAAGCGTGTTTAGTAGTTTTCCCGTTTTGCAAGATTTTTGCTGATGTTTTAGACCTTTTGATGCACCAAAAGAGAAGTAAAGCAGTAACTTGATTGGTTCAGATGAGCCTAAATGTTTCATCTGTTCCCAAAAAATTTGAATAAAGTGAGTACAATGTAAAGATGAAAATCCTGGGGGAGCAACAAAATGTTAGTGTCCCAGTGTATCCTGCTTATTGTTATAACAAGGAAATACACACGCATACTGGCGAGCATGTGCTTCTGTGTTCTAAATATAAACAAATGAGTTGTTTAACCCCCTGAAAGCACCATTCTTGAGAGCTCTGCTGTTGATAAAGTGTCATAAAGGAGTTTCAAAACAGGCACTTGAATTTGCGAAGTTTCTGTACAAACAGCTTGTTGGCACTTTATGTGGTCTGCCAGAATTTGAAGCTAATGGGATCATGTAGTCTCATAGGAGGCATGAATAATAGAAAAACATCTAAATTTTTAACTGAGTGTAAAAAAGCTTCATGCTTCAAGCCATTAGGATTTGAAAGCCATTAAAAGCCTACAGGGTACTTTATGACAAACTTCATAACAAAGACATTGCGTATTTATGAATCGCCACGTTTGAGTGTAACAGCTATGACAACTGTCTTTGTCTTTGGCAGAAATAAATTAAAACAACAGAGAAATTAAAGTCATGACAAGAAAAACACTTTTACAAATCAGCTAATTAACAAATTAACACACTAGATTACACAGTTTCTGATAGCGTCTTCAGTGTCTGAACTGTTAAAAACAACTACCATTATTTGAGGATCATGTATTGACAGGTAGAGAAAAAGCAGTCATTCTCAGCTCACTTTCCTTTTGAATAATGAAAGTTCTGCAAAGTAGATTTTAATATTCCCTTTAAATGGTTGTCCCATATCTTCTGAAGCATTTGCTCTGTTCAGGCACAATGTTATCCATTTCTCAAAGCTGTGAATACAAAAATATTTTTAAGAAGCTTATCTGTGTTGGCAGGACAAAATCAATTTTCATTATCAATTTAAATGCACAGGTGAAATTGAAACGATTATATAAAGTCTGTGAAAGAAAATCCTACCAGTAGGTTTTATGTGTTGGTTTCAATTTAGAGTTTAGAAATGTCGTGCAATGTCAATACTGTTTCACACAAAAGCTTGATTCTCATGAGGCCTATGAGAAATTTTAATTGAAACGATGTCTTTAGGGTAATTGTACGTAAATATTACTAAATGATCTAAAGTTAATTCACAAAGTCAGATTGTGAATTCTGCTGTTTTGAATTGCTTTGCAACTCAGATTAAGCTGTTATCTGATTTCAGTTGCACTGCATTTTGCTTCTAAGAGGCCAGAGTCCTTCTTTCTGCTGAAACACAAGGTTCAAATCAATTAAAACTTTAAACAAGTGACTTTTGATCATTATACAAAAGAAAGTTCAGTTTCTATAATAGATCACTTCATTGCCATATGATTTTTTTCTTCTTCTAAAAAGTGCTTAATTTTGAGCAGCTTAATTCTTCTGCCAGAAAGAGTAAAGCATGTAATCCATCAGAGCTAATTTGATAATCCCTAGAGACAGCAACATGTGGATAATTTTCAGCTCATTTTACTTTTTCCACTAAAACAAATGATGTGTAGAATATTTTTATGAATAACTGATAGTCATTACTACTGTAATGCAGGGTGTTTCCTCAAGACGGTCTCCATGCATGTAGATGAAATAATTCACAAAAGAGTCTCACACATTGGCAAACCTTGAACAAGTAAAAAAGAGGAGGTCTCCTTTAGTTGTTTTTTAATTTAGCCTGTCCATCATTCATATGTATGGACCACTGTTGTGCAGAAGCTCTATAGTTTCACTGAATAGTAATAAATCTATTCATGCATTCATGCTTGCTTCTGTGCAAACGTGTTTTTGAATAAATTCCTCACAGAAATAGCATTTAAAATGGCCTCATTGAAATGCATGCTGTATGATTCTTTGGGAAAAGAGGTTTCATGTAAAATATCAAGGTTTGTGTAGCATTATGACAAACTTATTGAATGAAAAATTACAAATGTCACATGCTGAGGGGAATAAAGGCTTTTTTTGTTCTACCCTTAAGAATGATGGAGCACAAGCTTCATGGAATCCAAAGATTTACAGGCTTTAAAATCAAATTACAATAAAGTGTTCTCATTTATCAACAAAAACCATGTTAGAATCCAGAAATCCAACTTCTTAATTGAATTTTTGAAGATTCCCTCTTGTCTAACATCATCAGCCATTTCTGGGTGTAGAAGAAAATAGGGCTAAATATATGAACATTGATGAGCCTATTGAGGAGCCACTTTGGCTTTGCCAGAGAGAGCCAGCAACAAAAATGGCTCTAAAGAAAAGACATAATAGCCTGAATGTCATGATGGGCCTGCACTTATCTGAATCTCTGAAGCATCTGTTAAGCTTTTACAGAACTCTGATTAGAAAAAAATTCTGAACTCACTGCTTGTATTTTCTGCTTAAATTTGAGAGACACCGTTTAATTTGCTTACTATCTTGGTTTAGACATAAGTACAGTTTAAATAATGTCCCTTCTTTTCACTCAATCCTCTAAAATAAAGCACTCAGATGTGCCTGTTAAACATTAGATTTATTAAGTGCTTCCTTGTATTCTTGAAGGCTTTGGCTGCTGTGAGTTTGTGCAGTTTAGTGTGAACAGAAACACTTTGCAATTCTTTGGAGAAGCAATGAGGAAAAAAAGGGAAAAAAAACTGTTTGCTCCCACTTATTTCCTCTGTTGATCATAAAAAGTGCATAATTTCTAGCAAGTCTAATCCTTTGTGGTTTTCCCTGTGAGGTTTTAATGGATTTTGACTCTGACTTAGTGAAAATGAAATTTTGCACTAAATTGCCTCTAGGCGACACATTTATCTGAGGTAGCAACATGTAGCTTAATTACCAACATACGCCTATGACACTGAAGTAACAGCTACCTCCGCATCCCTGCATACTAATTCAGTCCTCTCTCTAGAGATGCCCCGCTTGCAACAAAGTAAGTCTGACAATCAAGATTTACCGACAACTATCATTATAGTTTTAAGTAATGGACATCTTGCTTTGCTTTGGGAAGACTCTCAATGCCACACTTTAGTTTTTTTATACTAAGCCAATGGTATGCCTTTCTCTCTGGGCCTGATTAGAGTCCATATCCAACTGTTACATTGCTTTGAACTCACAAAAGGAAATAATGATACCCTCTAAAACCCCACAAAGAGCACTGGAGTCATGTGTGTATGTGCATGTAGGAGAGTGGATGCTTTTCTGTGGCTCTGGGGAGGACGCTTCACTGTCAGAGTTGAATTATCTTCTTCAGGTTTATGTCTGACAGAAACCACAGAGACCCCAGAAGGCAGGAGAGAAAGTTGACTGGCTGTGCAGTGATATCTCTAAAGTTTAACCCTTACTTTCAAACCTCATAGAGTCTCGAATGCTTTCCTTCCTTCTTATTTGGAGCCCAACACATGTCAGTTTCGTGGCCTTTATGAGAAACACAGGCTCAACTGCACTGGCAGCTTATTAACTTTTTATTGTGAATAGCCAGTGAAAGAATCGTGAATCCATTTGAGGGTTTCCTATATCTTTTTATTTCTCTACTATTTTTAACATCAAAAAACGCGGCTCTGCTATCTTCAATTGTCAAGACCTCAATAAAAAATGCATAGTAATATTCTGAAAGTCTGAAGAAGATCAGCTCAATATTTCTAAAATAGGAATCTAAAAAATAAATGTTAAAAATACCAATCAATTGCCCAAGATGTGATTCCCTTTTCAGAGGAGATATTTATTCTTTTTGGGGGTGGTGAAATGCAGTCTTGCAGGCAGGTGAACACCACAGGGAGTACCACAGTAACCTGATTTATTAACGTTGAGAGATTCTGTTTTCAGAGTGTTAAAGGTATAAGTAAATCGTTTAACTTGAATTTGGCCCATAGCAAGGTTATTCCCTGCACAGAAGTGGAACTTCACTGTATCCAAGCCAAAAATACAAATTTGTTTCTCATCTTGAACACTTCAGTGTGTGAGGCTTCATTTATATTCACGTTTTTTGACACTAAAGGACAAACAAATACCGTTAAGATTTTTCAAAAGCACGTTATATATATATATATATATATATATATATATATATACATCCTTTGTCTGTATAAGTAGAGTGACTGGCATAATATTTGTATAAAGTACAACATGCAGATACATTAGTATTTACGGTATTTTGCAACTTCTGTTTTTGCTTTTATATTATGCCTAAGTGTTTCGTCAAAACACTTATGTGATTTGTTCAAACAAGCAGTTTGTATCTTGAAAATATGTAAATAGAAATACCGCAATAAAATTATGGAAATTAAAATAAGAACCCTCCACGCATACATCCCCTACAACATGCATATCACCCAAAATGAGTCATTTTCTTAATATTGGCCTTATTACTCTTGTATTATAACATTTCTAAAAGCATTGCATTGAGAAATTATGATAAATCAATAAATATTAGGGGCAGTGAACAGAGTTTTTCTGGAACAAAAGCTTGAGAGGAATAGTTGAGAAGGCTATTTATTTTTACTAATTTACAATTCTTTGGAAGGACAAACAACTTCCTTTGTGCCATAAAGAAACACACTGTTGTACATTCTCCTTCCTAGAGCCATGTACAATAGGCCCAAATCCCAAAAAGCCAGCTATCTCAGCATCCCTGGCATTTCATACACTGCTGCCTAAACCAGATGGTAGATGTCTCATCACTGTCTCCAGACTAAAAACAGGTCATTAACACTTGCTGCTGCATGACCTGTCATGTTAATGTTAACTTGAAATGTTAGAAGTCCCAAATCATTGTTATTGTAAAGAGTAATGTTGCATGAGTTAGGTTTATTTGGGTAATGCTGTGCATAGAAGCATCGCACATTTTCTAAGTCAGGGGCACAGTTCTTTATTGCCTTTGGAAGTAAACACCTCTACTGTCTGCTGCTTTTTGTGGCAGGGAAAATAACAATATGCAATACACTGAAAAAAAGGTAACTGGAGGTGCCCACTGGGCTGGATCATGCTCTGGATTTCGTACTTGCAAACAACATTCTTGATATTCATATTCAGAGGGAACCTTGTTTAATGGGGAAGTCATGTCAAATATGCATTTGGAAGAAATCACATTCAGATTTTAAGAGTTTATGGATGGAAACGGACTTGGCTCGTTACCCAGACCCTTAGGCAATATGCTTCCCCCCAACAATCACACTACCTCCATCATGTTTGACAGAGTATGATCTTTTACAGACATGTTGTCAGAGTTACATTGAAGATATAATGGGATGCAGCCTTCCAAAAAAATCACTTCTGTCTTTTTTTTTTTTTTTTTTAGCTTTCGACTCGCTTTTGCCAAATCAGAATTATGAAAATTGAACTTAACTAAGACATGTGAAGACTATAATGCTTTTAATGTTGATCTAAGTTCTTTTGTTACCACCTAGATGACTTCTCAATTCACTCATAGAACAATTTTGGTTGTCTTGCCAAACCTGGAATGATTCTCTACTGTTCCATGTTTTCTCTATTTGGGGCTTTTTGGAGTGGTAAAGTGATTTCTTAATACTACAGGTCTGAGTGTGGCAAGGGAAATTAAATCAATATGGTTATTTGTTGTCAATTCATGATTTAAAAGGGGAGGGAATGATTACTTTTTCAAAATGACTAGTTTGCGTTATGTTTGTTCCCTCAATGGCAAAATCCATTTAAAACTGCTTTTGGCAATTACTGAAATTTTGTTTCCCTTCTATTGTTTGATGATCTGAAACATATATGTGCAACAAAACAGACATAGAGCAGATAGTAGAGGAAACAAGCATATTGGATTTTGTGGATATTAACTTGTATTCCCAACCTTCTCCATTTTTCTCTCTCCTGAAACCAGAAGCATCCACCATCCCAAATTCAGTTCCATTATGTTCACCAGCTGCTACTTTTCTCATTAGTTTCCTCACTGTATACCTCACTGAATCATTCAACCTCTGTAGTTTGTTGCAGTTTCTCTTCCCTCAATTTGCATTTTTTTCTATCTTGTCATTTTGTCATAAACTCCATTTTTTCAAAATTTATATTGTAAGTTTATCAAGTAAAACATTGTTGAATAAAGATAAGTTCTTTGCAGACATTTGAAAAATAAATATTGCAAAAATATGTAAAAAGGGGAAATCTTTCAGGAAAAAAAGCAAAGTAGAAAAAGAAGAAGCGAAATGTAATGTAAACTGAAAAGGTAAAAAATAGAAAAGAACTGATATAGCAGGCTGGCAGGCGGTGTGGCGGCCCCATAAATGAAGGCTAATAGCCCTCAACGCAGTTTGAAATGCGACCTTGACACCTTTGCTGCATGTCATTTGCTTCCTCTCCCTCCCCATTTCCTGTCTGGTTACTGTCAAACACGACCACTAGCACCACAAATTCTCAAAAAAGAAAACGGAGGTGGGAGAGCAATGTTTAATGCAGAGATCAGCAACTCCAGTCCTTCAGTGCCACGTTTTGTAACTTCTGCATGCGTCTCTGCTCCAACAAACTTTGATGAAATGAATGCTTTGATGACCAAGCCAAGCATCAAAATGGACAGGCACAGGAGGTAATTCAGCTTTTTGAATCTATAGTGACTTGTTGGACTGGTTCTAATTCACAATCTCCCCAAGAATGTGTTTGTCTCTGTTCCTGGTGTGCCTTTCTCTTCCACACCTTTTCCTTTCACTTAACCTTTTCATAATTGTGTTTGCATGCAGCATTCTGTGAACAGCAAGCTTCTTCAGCAACAACCTTTTGTGGCTTACCCTAAATACAAGCATATACAGGTGGACATTTGTCAGATCAGCACTCTTCTCCACATAATCCTGCAGCCAGCTACATTTTTGTATTGGAAAAAAAAAAGATTAGTGTTATGAAATATTTAAATTATCTAATGAGGTTAAAATTTAGATTTATAATAGTTGTTAAGCCAGAATCTAACATTCCTAAACTAAAAGCATTATTAACAAATGTATGTTAATTACATTTTTTTGACTTAAATAACTACACTAAATTTTTGATTATAAAATTTGCTGAAAGGAACTGACAATTACTCAGACAAATACTTATTGGCAGAGTTCATCCTTATGCTCCGCCAATTAGTCCCTGAAGAAAGTTGTTGAAAAACAATCTTTTTAAGGCTCAAATGTTCTCAGTGTTTCAAAGGTTGAGATATTTTTCCACATTTCCAAAATAAAGCATACAGTTACAATAAGATATATTGTAAACAAATTGCATTAGTTTCAAATTTTTGGAAATGTGTTGCATTTTATTTCTTGTTGACGAGAATTTTGTACGGGCAAATATAGGTCCTTCGGTTGTTAAGGAGAAGTTGATACAATACACCTACTGGTCCAAAAATGTAATTCCTTATTTGTTACACGTGTCCTGACCATTGAACCATTTGTAAAAGTAGAAATCCCAACTTCATGACTGGAGCACAGTATTACATAAGGCATCAATAACTAAAAAGCAGAGAGTAGTTCCAAATCCACATTTAGCTTTTGAGTTCAGTATCTAAGTGAAGCTGTTGGTATTTTAAAAACAACTTTATCTATAAGAAGCCAGAGGAGATATACATACTCATTAATAATTAAGTAAAAACACAACAGTACAGATCATGTAGGCAGTTCACTCTGAACAGTTGATTAATTATTGATGGTTGGTCTGTTGTGGTCAATATTAATTGCTTTCTCTCGTCAGCACTGCATGGGAAGAAGGGGTGACAGGTGCAGCCGCTTGTGTCTGCTTGGATGGCATCATCAATTGACTGACATCTCGTTCTTTAAAGAGCCAATGAAAGTGGGGCAAAGCTCGGGTTGCTTTCTTCAAACCATCCATGTCATTGTTTCGTCTTCCTTGCATGTTAGATGTACTTTCTGTCAGGTTAAAGGTTTTTCTGGGTTTTTAGGACAATATTATCTATTATGCTTTGTTTATTGTCCCCTTTTCTTTTTGTATTATGTGCTACTGAACAACATCGGGACGTGTTGGAAGCTTGTTTTTGCTCTTTGTTGCATGTTAGAATATGGACTAGTTGTCCTAGTTTTATAACTAAGTAGCTGCTGGAGCTGAGACGCAGTTGTTTAGCAGAGCAGGAACATCTGCTGTAAAATAAAGTTACTGAGTCTAGAAGATGCCTTAGAGCTGCAAAGTTCAAAGACACTTTCTGACATGTAATTACTTTATTACATGTCAGAATGTGCAGTTATTCCTAATTTGTTATAAAAAAAATAAATAAAACAAATTGAGATCACCTCTGTAGTTTCTGTTTAGAGTTTGTGTTTACTTGAGGAAATAACCCTGACCTCTATTTGACAAAGCAAGAAAATCCAGTTTGAAAAGATGAATATTTCTCAGCCTAACAAGTGATCTTTGACACAAACGGAAATTCTTTATGCAGGAAAGAAAACTACACACACAAAGAGAAAGGCTCTTCATATTGTCATATTCTTTGTGAATCATAAATCATCTAAAGCTCTTAGTGACAGCAGCTACTTTTGAAAACCATCTGTAGAACCCAGTAGTAATTGGTTATACGTTATTTCCTTTGGGACAATGAAAGAAAAATTTATGACAGAGAATCATTATGATCACCAATGCATCAAGAACAGCTTTTTATGGGACTAAGCAATAAATCAAGTGATTCTCCTCAATCAGAATACTCCTTTCATTCTGTTTTTTATTTTATTTTGATTGCAAGCACATGTTCAAAATTACTCACTAAGACTAAAAGTGCAATATTTCTAGTCAGTCCATGTCAGAGACAAATAGAACTGTTTGAATGATATATTAATCAGGGTCTCAAAATAAGCTACTTACTTTTAGAATGAGTCATCCAAGTGTATTCATTTATTTCATGAGTGAATGGAAATAAAGTGACAAAGACCTAAAACATTTTGAGTAACATCAACTGGGGCAAACTGACTAGATACTGAACTAGTGACAACTTGAAAATGGAGTTTTCAGAAGCTTCAGTTTGTTGCTCAAAACAAATCAATATATGATCTAAAGAAAGAGTTTCCTCTGTGTTGCATTCAGTTTTGCCAAACTGTGTGACAACTGCATCCTTATATGTTTCGTGTGATTTAAAGGGAGCCTATCATAATGACAAAAAAAAGAAACCAAACAAACAAACATTGACCTAACAATAACACAAAACACTGAAGATTTGTGGGTTTCTGCTGAGTTCTGTTTTTAATATTGATCTAATACATCAACACATCATTGTAAAAGCAATTTAACTCAACAGACACGTTTGAATTTTTGCTTCAGGATGACCGGAAAGAACCGTTATTAAAATAAAACGGTCACTCAGTTATGGAAACCACAGCTGACTGTGAATATGATACCTACATAGGAGTGTGAAGTCTCTACCCATTTATTCTTATAATTGGTTTCCCCTGAAGCAAAGATGTGACGAGCTGATGCACCACTGACCACTAGATGTCAGCATCAGCCAGCACCCTCACCTGTGATTACAGACAATAGTAGTATGTAATGATGATGATGATGAACTTAAATTTATGAGTGCGTCTCTTACACTCTGACATTATGTTTGTGGGAGAATAGCTGGAAATGCTCATTCAGTTGTCTGTAGTTACCATATAAATCTGAAGTGGCTTCAGCCAGGGGGTGGTTAGTCTCCCTACCTTTACTTGAGTAACTCTAGTTATAAGAGTCATAATCCTGCTATTTCCTGTACATTTTACTTTTGAGTAATGCTATTTTAAGGCAACGCTACTCTTCCTTCAGCTTCCTCTGACAGCTTAAAAACAGGTTGCTGCAAATTGGGAGCAGCCAATCACAACACTACACAGTTAAAATAAAGAATGCAATGTGACGGGGTACAACAGTGGCACAGCGTGCGGCCCATATATGAGGGTCTCAATCCTCAGACATCACGGGTTTGACCTTTGCCGCATGTTCTCCCCCTCTCTCAAAACCCACTTTCCTGTCACTTCATTACCAGAGAAATGCCACTAGAGCTGAAAAGAGTCCTTTAAAAATCTTTAAGAATGCAGTATGACAACAAACATACAAAAAAGTCCAATATTCTCTGGAAAACACAAACTTTAACTAGTAATAAATTATACCTGGATATTTTCTGTCAAGTGAAAGCTGTTGCAAGGTTGTGACATAATTTATAATGTAAAATTGCATGTTCAAGGAGACTAATGCAGAAAAAGAATAAACAGTAACAAAGTGGGACAACCATGCACAAAATAATCTGATATGTTGAAAATTTTCTTTTATAAAATAAGCACTATCATCAGCTCTTTCATAATGGAAGCTTGGTGATATTGTCTCACAGAACAGAACAAAAGTCTTATTAAATTTCAGATGTGTAGATTTAATTTGCTTTTACACAGAAATCACAAAGCCAGCAGCACCAATTTTTCTGTGCAGCAGCTGAATTACCTCATTTTTATTCACATGCGTGCAAGCCAAAATCCTCTAAATGACTTCATAAAAAATATAGTTTGTAAAGCATTCTCCAGTGGCCTGCAAAGCGCCAGATCCCAGTCATATAAAATACATCTGACGTAAGGTGGGATTGGAGGCTTGAAGCATTATGACCTTGTATGATTTGTTTCTTTTATTCAGTCAAAATCCCTAACACTTGGGCATGATTTTCTTTGTCTTTCTGAATAAAATGCACCAGCTCTCCAGAAATAAGGCCTTATAACATCAACATTTACTGCTTTGAACAGTTTTTCAAACAGCATGCAGATACTTTTTTTTTTATTTTGGCATTTCTTTCATTTTCCAGTAAAGATAAGTGAAAAGTATTGGTTCACAGCTGAGATTTGCATGAACTGAATATGCATCCTGAATATGTAACCTTGTGCATGGACCAGATACACAAGATGAGACATTTGTGCCAAAGATGACATCAGTATCCAGTCATGTGCTTAAACATCTGCTGCCCTGTGATTCAGACTCACAAAGACAGTGAGGCAGATGAAAGAAGAATGCCAAAAGAAAAAAAAAACAGCTCGACATCACAGGAAGAATTCTCAAGGAATTCATTCAGCTAAAAAAAAAAAAAAAGCTATTGTTCCTCTCACGTTTTCTGGAAGATGGAAGTGTTTCAAATCTGTGCTTGAAATGGTTCAATTGTTTTACATCTTTGATGTAATCCAGGAGATTTTTCACTCAAGTCTTCACACACTTTGCTGTCTGTTTCTCACTGTGCAGCAAAAAGTACACTCAAGCAGAATGAGGCTTGTTACTGCCCATGTTTCTGTAAATGGGTGTAAACATCAGATGACAGCTGAGATTAGTGCAAATTCTTTTAAACTTGTTTCATTTTCATTAGTCTTTGCACGTGTTTAACATCAAACACAATATTTTTTTTATATATCTTATTTTTGTCAGTGTGCTGGCATTTCTTCCAATGAGATAAGACAGTCTACCTTAAATACCTTCACATATGTTTCCAAAAGGGAAAATCTGACAGGATGCAATATCACAGCACATTTATTCTGGCATTTGACAGTAATTAATACAACCTAAGGCATAATTAGTGTGACTGCTGCATATGTAGAGCTAGACAGAGGGCCAAGTGCCAAATGCAATCACCGTCTCGGTGTTTCCTAGTGATCCATACCAAGTTTCAGACTGAAATGAAGACGAGGCTTGTCACATGTGAAGCAAAAAATGAAACTCTTCTCACTTCAAAGTGAGTGAAATTCATTAGAGCACATTCTGCAGGTGGAGGACTGAAAAACGTCGGCCTAATCAGGCTAAACTGTCTGCTAGGAAAACAAATCATCAACACCAGCTGCATGGTTTTTTTTTTTGTAGTTTTTTTTACAGTGAAATATAATTATGCGTTCAGTAAGTCATAAGAGTTACAAGACTAATGAAATGCACAGAGTGCCACAAATGTCTGTGAGTGATGTTGGGATCTTGTGTGACCCACACAACACAAAATGCTGCTGAACTGTGAAGCGGGAGCAAAAAGACACATGGTTTAAAAATGTTAAGTAATTAAGACCAATGAAGTTTAAAGTGCCTCCTATTTAGCTCTGAGTTATTACCTTGTAGAATTGCTTTTTCCTCCATTCAAAGCTGAAAGTATTTTGGGTTATGTCTCTACCAGCTTTGCACATCTTAACTTTGTTTCCAGTATTCTTTGCAAAATAATTCATGCTCAGCCTGATTAGATGAAGAACACAAATAAACATCAAAAAGGTTCTTAACTGGATTTAAGTATTGACAAGAGCTTAGTCATTGTAACACATTGTTGTAATTTGATCATTCAACTGCAGCTCTGTTTGCATGTTTAGAGACATTCTCCTGCTGTAAGGTGAAACTTCATCCATTATCTCAAGTGCTGTGCAGCCTCTAACAGATTTTGTTTCAGTATTGCTCTGTATTTAGTTCCATTCATCCTCCCATTCTGTCTGGTGTTCCTGTCTCTGTTGAACAAAGCATTCCTGAACTATGATGCTGCCACCAATGTGTTTACTGTACCGTGCTTGTTAGTTTTCAGTGTTCTGTGTGTGTTGTTAGCTTTGTACCACATGGAACATTTTGAATATGGGACAAAAACCTAATTAATTGAACCAGAGCACCATCTTTCATGTTTCCTGGGTCCCCTGCATTACTTCTTTTTTCAATAACCACTTTCTTGTTACCGCCCCTCTTGCGTTGGACAGTGTTCTGTGAGATTATCAAAGCTTGGGAAGTGATGTTACTGTCAGGAATCCAGCATGCTGTGTCTGTGTGGTGGGTTTTCTCCCACCACACTGACTTTTCAGTTTCACCAGAGGGCGCAGCGCAGCATGGTGCTGCAGGTGTGCTTCAGGTGTGCACCTGCAAATCATGAGGCTCATCAACCAGAGGTTTAGAGAAGCTGGTGATCAAGTCTCCTCTCAATGCCTGAGAATTAAACCAATGCGTTAAAGCTCTGGTTACCTCACAGTTCTCTTTGAGTTTTCCTTGTACTCACTTGTGTGAAGTGTTTGTTCTCCTTTAAAGATAACCTCCATCTGCTCCCAGGATCTGATCTTTTGTGCAGTGACCTGGACTAATGTATTTAGACTCTCTCTGAGATTTTGGATGTATTATCCAACTGGCATAATACATCCAGTTGGATAATATTATCCAACTGGATAATATTATCCAGTTGGATAATATTATCCAAGGACCTAACAGGCTGTTAGGTCCTTCTCGTCCTAACAGCCTGTCTGCTCTCCTACATTCTCACCATCCACCAGCTCCAAATTTCTGCCCTCCATCAATCAACCCTCTCCAGTTCACCCCGCGCTCTCCAGGCTTCAACCCCCACACAGAACCATCATTTCTAGATTCTACCTGGAAAACTTTCATCTTCTCCACATGCTCCCCAAGACCATTGATTTTTTTGTAAATAAATCTTTAACTTTTTATTGTCTCCTGAGAGTATCTTGCATGTGGATCAGACATTTACCTAAAATCAGGACAGTTTTATAACCCCACCATACATAAACTTTGTAAGTTTATTTCTGACCAGTTCACTACTTTCATTGGTCCTCATAATGCTCTCATGATTTCCTCATGATTCCTTAATGTTCTTTAACAAACATCTTAACAGAACACATTTATACAAAGAAAGACAGTACTCTACTTACTGCTACTGAATTAGATTTTATTTAGGGGTGTCAGTAAAAGGGGTCAAATTAGAATTTGCTTTTGGATTTTTATTTGTAACAGATACATTTTTCAGGCTAACATCCTAAATACAAAATATTAGGTGTAAATAAAGGTCTAACTACTTCACATGTGAATGTGTGCTACATTGAATTTGTGTGGAAAAAACTCAAGGGGTATGAATCCAAAGTGCTGTAAATTGAAGATTTAGTCTTACAAATATAATCTACAAAAGCAGCTTTAGCCAGTAAAAAATAAAGAACCTTTATAGTCTGTTTTGCCAGAAATAATTCTAAATTAAGTTTTAGCTGATAGTTTAAACCCTAACAGCTATAAACTAAACTATGTTTTGGTTTGGTTTATTTATGACATACTATTTCTAGAGCACTCTATGGTTCAGTGCACTTGGCCAATGTTCGTCTTGGGGGAATTGGGAAACTTTGCTTCAGACAACAAATTTGATATTCTAGGGTTTTCACAAATTTGAGACTAAATCTGGATTTAATAGATGCTATAAACGAAAGAGAATTTGACCTGTTTTTGCCAGCTTCGTGGCGATTTACTGTGATATGGAACAAAAAGGCAACTGACTGACCCTCACTAACCTCTATTATTCTTTCTTTGTACTGCAGTGTTCATTTATTGCATCATTTTCCTTAAATGTATCTTTGATACGCTCATCTGTAACCATATGTATATAAAACGTCTGAGAGGCAAAGCTTCATTTGAAAGTCTGGGTTCATTCAGTGTTTCAGTGACAAATGGAAAAAATGACATATGCAGCACCTCTTCTAGCTCTTTGTTGGAGAGGAGAATTGGAAAACCTTTGTTTTTAGTCACCCAAACCACAGTAATTACGTCATATGGTCTTCTATTTGGTTGCTTTGGAAATCATGGACCACATCCTTTAACTGTGCTGTGTGCCACTAAATGGATCTTTGAACGAGAACGTGTTTACAGCAAGGGTTGAAAAGGTGCTACATTGTAAGCCATATGAGAAAATTAGGTCCTACAAGAAAAAAAGGTGTTGGAGCAAAACCAAAAACCACCATCTCAATAAACCACTCCACAGAAACATAAAAAGGTTGCATTAAGCCACATTTATGAAAATAAAAAAATAAATTAAGAGCTCGGAATAAAATTACGTAGTCACCTCTCAATAAAAATTAGTTTAATAAAGTGTTGGCACAGTGTCTAAACTCTGAGAAAGCCCGGAGGACTTGCAGCACGCATGTTAAAGTTTAATGTCCAATGGCCAAATGCCTAGGAAATTATTCAAATATATGGTTTCACTTTTTTCCCATGGCACTTTCCACATCCAGTAAAGATGTAACTGCAGACAAAATCATAAATCACTCCTTGAACATTCTTAGAGCTCTAATGTTCCCAAGGTCTATGGTTAGCTGTGGATTTACATACCTTTTAATACAAATACATGATTTTGTTGGATTTTCTTAAGCTAAGATAAAATTGTCATAACCTTTTCGAGACTTATCAAATAAAACCACATCAATTAATTAAATAAACCATTTTCACTCTGATTTTGACAATTTTGAGAGGTCAGAAGGATTAAAACTGAAGCTAGTTATTTGGAAAATCCGCTGCTAAGGTACAAACTGTTCCTGGACACACTACTAATTTATTCCAGATTAAGATCCTGAGAAGTAGATTTAGAAAATGTTTGACATATTAAAGACAGATGCTGTATTTTGTGGGAGATAGTGGAGCTAAACTGAACTAAATGTTCAATTCAGGAGTTATGATTTCAGTCATTCTTTTAAATGGAACAGACATGCATCCAGAAGTGAATCTTATAGGTTGACCCTCAAAGTACGATCTTAAAAGTTAAATTTTCCAGCAAAAGTAATTTTGTTTCTTCAATTTTACATCATAATTAACTAAAATTACAGTGAAGAATATAAAGTGCCAACACCAATTGTGGATGAAACCATCTATAATCATCTTCTACAGCAATCATAACAATAGCATGAAAATAAAGGTGTTTTTTTGACATTCCTCTTTTTGAGGAATTTATCAGAGTTCCCAAGAACTATTAGTGTCTGTTTTCTTCGAGTAGAAATACAACATAACACAGAAAACTATTTGTTTTAGCCACAAGCCACTGAGTTGGATGAGGACCTAAGTTGTTTTTTTTTACCACCACCCACAGTAAGCAAGATGGTAAAAGAGATTTAAAAGAAAACATATTAAACTCAACGTTCCAAAACTACTGCAAAGATCGGCCTCTTGGGATCAACAAGTCTGCATAACAATCTTAAGATGGACCGTCTAGAGCAGGGGTGTTCAAAATGCGACCTTGCAACAATTCAAGAACAGCCTAAATTCAGTTTGGCAAATATGCAAACGGAGATTTCTGTTTTAAATCTGCAATGATTTACTCATCCTTTGTCTGCAGAAATCTGACCACTGTGTTATTTCAGTAAAATATTGTGATTCATTTATTGTTTATTTAGCAGTCAAAAAAAAACAGAAAATATTTTTCACAATTACAATTAGAAAGAAAATTACAAAAACGTTTGTGGCCTCTGGAGTACTTTCAATCTGACATTTTTGGTCCTTCTGCCAAAGAATTTGGACACTACTTATTTAGAGAGCTTATGAAAACAATATGCTTCTCCTAGATTGCTCCAATCTTATTAAATATTTCACTTAGCGGTATGTTTAGTAAAGACATATTGACAGCAAGGTTGCCAGTAATCATCCCATTAAATATTTATTGACTTTGTATGTTTTCATTTTACAATTAATGTTCTTGGTAACACTTTATTTGATGGGGTGTATATAAGACTGACATGATACTCTCAGAAACATGACATAACACCTGTGATGAACATGAAGGAATCTTTATGAATGTCTATGACTAGTGTCATGAAGTGTCATTCGGTAAATAATGACACTTTTAATGCAAAGTTGCTTTAAAAGCTGCGCTAAAAGTCCATTAAAAGTGTCACCTTTTGTATTATTTTATAAATAATGAAACTTTAATTCACAGGCAGACAGCAGCAGGGACGATCTCATTCCTGTGGTCTGGCACTCACACACACAGTCAGGATGCTAAACAGAACTTCAGCCACCATTCATGTAGCAGCGTGATCCACAGATTACCGCATTGTTTCAGCTCTTGCCAACTACCACACAAACTGCTTACAACATGTGGAAAGCATTTTCCCACAGTAGAAAGACTGACCATGTGGCAAAATTACAAGATGCAGACAACTTTATTGCACCACTGTGAAGTGGATGTTTTAAAACGACATGCACATGGACAAATATCTCAAATCAAAGGATTACGATGGCTGACTGTTGCTTTTTAAGAAGCTAAAATGTACCTGAAAAGCATGAAGAGTCTGGTCTTAGGTAAAGGTTGGATAACCTTTAAGCTGTAAAATGGGTTAGCATGAAAATGAGCCACTTTTGGGCTGGAATTGTGAGTAAGAAGAAACAATTTAAATGACCTTTTAGTTTTAATTTATGAATTATTCTCAATCAGCAGTGCAACCCACAAGCATAGCCTCTTGAATTAACCTCTTATAAGTGTAACAGTTAAGTTTTAGTACATGCCACAGACTCCCAACATCTCTGACCTGCTGCTAAGGCTCTTGAGTGTCCTTGTGTAATTACACAGAGCTTTTAGCACCAACTGCCGTCTTTATTCTATTAACAGTAGGTTAACTGTATCCAGAGGTGTGGTTTTTTTCTCTGTTTTTTCCACACCTGTGACTACAAGTTAAAAGTAGCAGGTGGCTACATCTGGTATATCTTTTCTGTTCTATTGTAATAGTTTTAGTATTTATTTCTAAGAATACATTGATCAATTTGCCAATTGGAGATCACAATGAGCATCATTTCCCTAACCCTTAGTGAACCCTCTTGCTGCCAAGCAACATTGATATTAACTGCAACACTATCACAAGTCAGTCAGGCTGGTGTGCATCTAGTTAATTTGTGAGGTTACTAAATGATTGAGGAGAGAAAAATGTATCCATTATGAGTTCTTTATATTGTGTGTAAAAATAAAGTAGTTATTCTGTACTGAACAACTACAGAAGAGCTACTTAGCATTAAGATTCCTTATAAATCTGCTGTTTCTATGCTGGTGAATGCAGTAAATTGTCTGAAAACATGATCCACAGAACGTAATATTTTTTGCAGGCTCTAACACATGCTGCCCCGTTGACCTTATAGCATGGCTGTTCATAACCTATTAAAGCTCAACAGGAGCTCTGTTCATTGAGGCCCCCACCTGACAAAAAGACAGAGTGAAGTAATCCCTGACAGAGTAGAGCACATTTAAAGAGCTAAGCATAGAAAATAACCTCTCCGAGTTACAAAAAAAAAAGCAAAGGAAGGAAGAGAGAGAGAAAGGAAGAAAGAAATGTGCACAGTGCGAAGTACCAACTCGACAGTTCACACTGCATCCTCTCATCATGAAAGTTTACAGGAATCACACTGACTCCAAGGATGAGAAATTCAGAGAGATCTTCCAAAGCGGAGCAATATTATTGATCAGGTGTTCTTTATTGGACCTCCGATGGAAGATTAGTTCCTCTGTGTTTGTACCACATTGCTGAGATGAATTTTAAACTGTCATGGCTTTTGTTTGACTTTCAAATATTTTTGCCTCCTTGAGATGGAAAGTCATGGTTTCAACAGGGAAATCACAATGGATGTGGTCAACTACTTGAGACACACTTTTATTTCTACCCCCTTAGGTGAAAAGAATGGATGTCAATATTGATGTTTTTGGGGAGATAACTGCCCTAGAGCCAACTCAAATCTGAAGATGGAACAATGGCCCCTTAGTAATGTGCAGAATAAACAGTGAACTGTCCTATGAGTAGCATATGAATGAATTGGCCCTGCAGCTATTAAAACAACTTAGTAGCAACATTCTGAAGGTCAAACACTGAACATATCAAGAAAACAAATAAGGTGATAATTGAAGAAGCATAACCTTTGTAAAAACACATAAAAGTAAGCAACAAGCTCAGGACAGAAAACACATAAAACTCTGGGAAATGTGTTTTTCAGATGTTCCAAACTCCTTTAGCTGTTATTTGTTTGAACAAATACTTCTATTTGTGTACAAATGGAAAAAGCAGTATCCAGGTCTTCAAGAGCGTTAATTCAGAGCACATGATGCTGTAAAGTGCACAAATACATTCAGCCCTGCTCACTCTTGTCAGAAACCTTGGAATACAGTTTTGCACTACAAAGTCATCTACTTCCAATATTTCTATATACATTTAAAGAAATCTGATGATATAGAATTGATTTTCTGAAATTGAAATGTTATTTTTAGTTTGGTATGGTTTTTCCATATATTCAGAGGTTTATTTATACTAGTATATTTGAAGGCAAAGTTACAAAGTTCTTCCTAAAACAAAATATTTTCCTTCACACAGAAGTCATTGCTCCTAACCTCCCCGAAACGCCTCATTTGCAATCCGATCTCTTTTTTATTTTCATTGACGACAAATTTAGAAAGCATATCTGCATAATGCTTGCCTTGTAGCTATGGTACACAAAAAATAATCGATGGGACCAAACTGGGGCCTCTGTGCTAAAATGAAACAAGAATTTAAAATTAAATCCGCTAATACAAAACCCCAAACATTCAACCAATTCACTCAAAGCCATAAGGATAGGCTTGAGGAAAATGAAGCACGTATGAAAAATGAATGAAAGAATCCTTATTTGGTAAAATGTTTATTTTCGACAGAGATTATGAAAATATAAAAATGTTCCTGGTTCAGAGCTAAATAACACCCTCCTCCAACTAAAAGTTTACACTCACACTTTACACATATGCAAAAAGCAGTAAACAGATGTGCAGTTGTATAACCGTATCTTTGACCCTTAGTCAGACCCAGAAGCAGAAGTAGATCCTCCTGCACAACCAACAAGATTACAGCAAGTAGTTTCTTAATAGTAAATCAACAACAAAACACTTGTCTTTTCCAGCAGCTATATACATATATATATATAGCTATATGTATATACATATATATATATATAGCTATAGTCAGCAGCTATACATATAGCTGCTGACTAAATTTGCTCGAGCTCTGTTTGGGTTGCTACGTGAGGGTTGAGACTTGGCAGTGGTTGCTAGGGTAACAGGGTTCAGAGCTGTTACCCTGAAACCCTAACTGTGACTAATTGTGACTGAGTAATCAGGAGGTTTTTGGAATGGCTTGTTTTCCACACACTAAGAAAATGCTACGTTTTTGCCAAAACGTTATTAGGTTTATTGTTTTTAAGCACTTGGACTGCTTCAAGAAGCAATAGACACACAAATGGAAATAAATAAAATGTCCAAAAAGTAAAATTTGCATAATAGTCAAGTCAAGTTTATTGGTACAGCACATTTCAGCAGCGAGGCAGTTCAAAGTGATTTGCATCATAAAATCATCATGCAGTCATCAATTATGAAGCGAGCAATAAGCATCATTAAAATTAACAAGCAAATATATATGGAATATGTTGATTAATGTTGAAGTTACCAAATCAGAACCAGAACCAAACACGGAGAGACAGCATTCAGTTTTTTCAACCAAAAATCTGAATCAAATTTCCAGAAAACCACAGAACAGCTGAAAATCTGAGGTCCTTTAAATCAAGGCATACAATCATCCTGTTTAGAATTGTCTGTGATTAATGGTAAGTGAAACATTGATCAACATATTTGATGTGTATTTGCTTGGTGATTTTGATTATGGCCTTTGGTAAAATGAACTGTTTAGGGCTTATTTCATAATTGATGATTGTGTGATATTTTTGTGATGCGAAGTGCTTTGAACTGCCTTGTTGCTGAAATGTGCTATACACATTAGCTTGACTTGACTTTGTTTGAAAAGTTATATTTACAGTAACTCATTTTTAAAAATCTGTTATGGGAAAATGGGAAGCACATTCATGTTTATTTTGGAGAGCTGAAAGTCCAAAATCAGCTGGAACAGGCAAGTGTGCATGTTTGTCACCTATTTTGAACCACTCTGGGTAGTGAGCCACACAGTTATACCAGGAAATTGCCACTGACTATGCAACCATGCTAAGGAAAGAAAAAAATAAATCCTAAAAAGAAAGGCAAAATAGCTGCTAAAACATGAATGCAGATATTTTTAATGTTCTTATTCTTTAACATATTGTCAGATTGGTCGCAGTTATTCGCTCTTCACATGAAACAAAATCAGTTACAGCTAGGAGGTTTGTACTAAGCCAAGTTTCCATGTTACAGTCATGTATTGCATACTGCCTGAATTCCACTTTATAATATTGACATTTATTTTAAAATCAATTTTAGTTGACGCTTCACCTTCACAGTCACTAAAGCTCAGTGCTTTGGATTTGCTTTATTAACCACACAAAAGAAGAAGGGGTTGGGGAAGTTTTCAAAGTAAAGCCCTGATAAGAAAAAAGGAGTCGGCTTTGGATTTGCCTTTCTGGACATGGCCTAGGTTTAGAGATTTCCACGCTTGTCGTTATCACGGAGCATGATTTACACACAATCCTCAGTGCAATATGGTGGTGACTCATTTCTGCATATGTCCAAGCGATTCTATGGTTCATATCAGCTCTTCCAACACACTGCCAAAATGATTCTCAATGGTTCAATGCATCATGTCTCAGTTAAACCAACTCTAACCTCATTCTTCTCTTTGAAATCCGGTGTGTAGCCGACTTTGACTAAGCTCCTCGTTTTCAGCAAACACATTCACAAAAGTGTCCATCTGCCTACTCTTATTGTTTTCAGCGATCACTCAATGTTGCTCACAAATCATCGTTCAGTGGATGCTTTGGAGGGATCTTTTAGTCTGCAGCCCACATTCTGAGAGAAAATGTATTAAAAAAAAAAAACACAAGACTTGAGTCTAGTTTTGTATTTTGCATTTTTCCTTATTCTTAATGTTAGAACGTGGGGCTCTATTTGTGTGTTGATGAAATGAAGAAGTGTGTCCACAGCCCCACATTTGACAAACCTCTTGAAATTAATTTTCCAGGCTCTGTCACTGTTTAATCTGCAACACAGCACTGCACTGTGGTTTTCTGTGTTTTTACCCATATTTTAACCAATGTGGAGCAGGCATTTCCCAAAGCTCTGCAGCCTCTGCTGCTGTTGACTCCCACACAGTGCAGCTCAGGGCACAGTGGAAAGCATGTAGTCTTCACAGTTAGACAAAGTTAAGGGCTTTTTTATTAGTTTCTTTTTTGTCATTTTCTCCATCCTTTTCTTTGTTCACTTTGTGAGTAATTGTTCTGAAAATTTAGAATGATCATTGCGAGTTTCACAACTGATTCAAGTGTTTTAGCGTCTGCATAAAATAATGCTTGTGCTGTTACTTATTTATTTATTTGCATAGCACATTTCAGCAACAAGGCAGTTCAAATATACATTATGCAAATTCTTATTTTAGAAGCAACTAATTATTCAGTATAGCAATGCTGTACCATTGGTACTTTGTAGCCCCATTTGTACACCAACACCCCATCAGGGCTTGCCCTGGACTGGCCTGTATAGAGATAAAATGTAACCTGAAAAAATGAGTTTTCACACTTATCCCAATTATTTTTTCTAATAAATAAATTTGCAATTCATGAGATAAATACAAACCAAAAGATCTACCAAACATTGCTGAGGTCTCTTCAGCTAACCACTAGCAAAATGTGACGAGCTTCAAAGAAGTGAGTCAACTATTCTTATCAAACACCACCACATTTTGACCTCTAGCAAATGTCAGAATAAGGTCAGGTTAAACACTTCAATGTGGTAAATTTCAATAAAACACTATCCTTATGGCTTTATATTAGATGCTATTCTAAAGTATTCAGGTTTAAGCATTAATAATAATCACATTAGCATGAATAGACACCAAGACATATATATATATATATATATAGAGAGAGAGAGAGAGATGAGCCCAACTATTTCATAGTTTCAAGCATATAAAAATTTTAGAACTCTGCAACTTTGGATGCTGTCGGGATTTTTCTTTTTGGTGTGTATTTTTTGCTACTCTGGCCATTCTAAAGATAAAAGGTTTTGACTGCACCCAAGAACCTTACACTGCTCTTTTCAGACTGTTGTTTTTAAAATATTATTTTTAAGCATAATTTCTTTTCAGCTACTTTAAAATTATTTGCTACATCATACACAACTCCACTAGAATACATTGTTTGTGGATGCAACAGAACTGTAAAACCTGAATAAAACACGTAAACTCAAACCTGTTTAGTTTACAATATTTACTCTTCCTTCCTTGTAAAGACAATGTATTTCAGCCAAGATTTAGATTCCAAATGCAGGAAAGAGTTTCAGGATTACTTTAAATGGTTTTGTGTTTAAAAAGAGTGCAGTAGAAGTAATCAAACAAATGTGGCTCCTAGGCTATGAGGCTGTCAAACATTTCAAAAGTTCAAATCTACTTTGTCTGTTTAGTGAGCTGCCTGTTCATATCTGAAAGAAACTTGGCAGAAGAAACTTGCCGAGCAATGTAAAACTCAGTAGTCAACTATAACAACATATAACACAGACAACCAGAGGGTCTACACCACTAAGCAGGATGGATTACAGGCATGTATCTTTGTGCCAGCTTGCTTAGTATGCCATCATGTGCTCAAGTTGGACTTTTCCACTGCCCAGCAACAAATAAAACATCTCCCTCAAGTTCCATTTTATTGTATTTTTCAATTTGATGTACTTCTTGCTTTTGAGAATTTGAGCTTAACTGTGTTTATCCTTGTCTGTAACCCAATAAAAGGACATACATTTCCAAATCTTTGCTGGCACTGCAAAGGTTCCTAACAAAAATATTTGAGTTAAAAGTTAGAAATAGGAATTGTGAAAACTTCTTTGTTTTTTCCATGCCACCTAGCAGGATGCAGACACATCTAAGTAGCATCACTGCATATATGCATATCAAGTATGATCAGTTGGTGTAAAATAGCTGTTACACACTTGTATGAATTTGCTTGAAAACCACAATAGCCAGCTGGATTCTTGAGCATGTTTTCATCAGCACTATGTAGGACCAGAGCTTTGTAGAATTAACTTTCTTGTGGGGTTTGTTTTTCTAATTTACATTGCCATAAACAAAAAAGTGAATGTTGATGCTTCCCAAGTTCATATACTTCAAATTCCCCAAAGTCATTATGTACTGAATGGAACATGTACCAAATGATGCCAGGCTTGATGCACATGAACGTTATTATGACTTTAGGATTATGATTATTCTGTTTTGTGAATGTGTTGAAATGAAAAAAAGGTCACATCTCGGGCCCCGTATATGCCCATTTATGATGCATTTCGCATTTCGAGGGGATTTATTTGCAAATCTATGTGTTCTCTTCATTCTCATAATGCTATTACACCACTGTGTATCTACCTTATGTTTAGATGGCGTAGGAAGATGGGCTGTGTAGCACTCACTGCCTCCCAACATATCTGATAGCAAAGCAAAGAAACCTGATTCAGATCTAAATGAATCTATGCTCAGGAGAAAAGTAAATATTTCTTTCTTTTTGCTTTTTTTTTTTGTTTTTGACACATATCTTTTATGCAATCAAAAAACAGTAATATCAGACAAAGATAACCTGATTAAATATAAAATGCTGATTTCAGATAACCCAAAGGCCTCTCCAATCCATCAGGCCTTATCAGATAAATTAATTGCCCTCTAATCTCTCTACTTTACTCCACTCCCCTTGCAGACTTGGTTAAAATACAGACACAATAAGTTATTTTTGAGCCTGAATTTCCTGTTTAAGTTCATATTCTGGCATCCCAATGCAATTTGAATATAGGTATTAAAATCTTGTTTAGAGGTGGACTTACTTATGTTGATTTTTGTCTTTCTGTATAAACCTAAACTCACAACCTAAAGAGAAACGTATCATAAACAGGCAAATTTCAGAATCTTCTGGCATAAATCATGGTTTCATTAACTGCAGCAAGTGATCCAGGCCCTGAAGCATCAAAGCAGTAACAGATCATCACACTAACACCATCATATTTGAAATGTTCTTCTTCTGACATACTGAAATAGTTTCATGGCAGATGTAGGGTTGCACCTTTTTAAAAAGCTCCATCTGTGCCGTTGAAGATTTACCCACTTTGATAAAACAAAACAAAAAATCCAGCAAATGGAAGTCTCACCTACCTTCTGATTATTGTTTTTCTATTCGGGGCATTAATAAACATTGACCATTGATCTTTTATCAGGTGAACAATTTGTATGGAAAAAATAAAGTGCCCAAATGTAATAAACCCTATAAAAAGACAGAATTTTAATAACTTATTCCAAATGAACAGGCTATGCGACATGGGGGAATATCCAGTTTCTTCCAATAGTCCAAAATCATGCATAATTGGTAATTATCTTAGGTGTGAGCCTGCATCTATGTTGCCCTGTAATGGACTCTTAAACCTTGTCCCTTTTTCACAACCTTGGAAGGATTAAGGGCATGTCTTGTCTCATGACATTTTAGTTAAACTTAAATATTATGTCTAAATACAGTCCTATTTATCTCCATGTTATAAGCAATTCAACTTTGTTAGTTCTTTAACTGAAGTGTCTTTTAACATTCCCCTTTGTAATTGTTATGTATTTTATACACTGTAAAAAAAATGGTTCTAATTTACAGTAAAATACTGGCAGCTGTGGCTGCCTGAACTTTACAGTCTTTATACGGTAAATGTCTGGCAACCACAGCTGCCGGTATTGTACCGTATTTGCTAAAATATGGTAAATATCAAGCAAACACAGCTGCCTGTATTTTACAATATTGCTAAGATACAGTAAATGTCTGGGAACCACAGCTGCCAGTATTTTACCGTATTTTCTAATATATGGTAAAATACCGTATTTCCTAAACTACGGTGAAATACCGGCAGCTGTGGTTTTACCACAGTAAATACGGCCATACTTCTGACTTTTGCAATTCAGAACTGTAAACTTTTTTTTGGCAACTTACTATAAAAACAAAACATATAGCATAAACATTAGCCTAGATAAATGAAAAACACGGCAGGACTTTTCATTTATCTATGTCAATAGACATTTTTTTTACAATAAAATGTCTATTGACATTATCTATTTTGTTGACAAAGGAGACATTTTGTCAATAGACACTTGACAAAATGTCAAATGTCTATTGACATTTTATTGTAAAAAAATTCAACTTTATGGTAAATTACTGGACTTGTTGATTTATGAAACTTCAGTAAAAGTTGATTTTACCATTTTTATGCTTTGGATAACACTAGAACTGCTCTTTATTGAAGTTTCACAAATCAGATATAGGTTTCACAAATCCTACAGTTGGTTTTAAATATTCTGCTATTAGTTGAGAATAATCTAGTACAGGTTTGAAGAGTTCAGGTGTTGTAGTTTTTTAGCTAAAATAAAGATGCTGACGGTAGTGAAAAATTAGATGGAATTGCCCTTTAGCCATTACTCGAATAAGAAGCCAGATTTGGAAACCAACTTCAGCTTCATGCAAGCAGCAGGGCCTAACATACAGTTCTCTTAATGTATGACAAATCTATGCTCGGCATAAAATTAAATAATCCCAAATACGTCCTTTGATAAAAGCCTCTAAAATAAATGATGGTGTTGTCGGCTGTAGGAATTTACCCTGCAATTGCTGGATCGCCAGTTCGATGCCTGGTCTACCTTTGAGATTTCAGTTTGATATGTAAAAGGCATCATTAAGAAACCAACCAGCATTCTATTCTTTGTAAAAAAATAAAAATAAAAAAAATAAAATTGCAGTCTGGAGTATGGCAATTCCATGTATTTCCCACGGTAATAAAGTGCTTTTTATATTACACTCAGTAACTGTAGGTATTTAAAAAATTTTACCGAAAATTTACGGTGAATTTTTTTTTTTTCAGTGTTGACTTACAGTAATTCCATATATTTTCTACGGTAAATAGTGTTTTGGATATTACGGTCAGTAACTGTTGGTATTTTACCATTTTTGCAGTAAATTTACAGAGTTTTTTTTACAGTGTAGGAGGATATGTGCAGTTAAAGATCTGAAGTCTCTGCGGGACAGAGCTCAAGAATCATTATGTCTCTGATAGAAAACTGTTCTGACTGCTGCTAACGTGCAGAGTCTCTTAATCTATGGCTTTGGAAGGAATCATATTTCTTTTCTAGCTCTTTTACTTGTGTTTTGTTCTTTGTGAAATTAAGTTGTCTTATTGAACTTATTACACAATTTTGTTGTGCACCACTGCACCTATTGAAAGATAATTTTCCCTCCTAATCTTTTTTTCTCCAGGGTTAATTTTGGTATGCTTTTTCCATTACTATACTATACACGATAGGAAAAACGGCTCACTGCCAGATCTAGATAAAACTGCAAATTCAATGAAGCAAAGGCTTTAGGATGTAATTAGAAATGCAAAAAAAAATAAGATTTTGTAATTAAGGTAGAAATGATCACTTCTAAGTAGATTTAAATGTTTTTTCTTGACTTGGAAAATGAGTCTGCTGGTGGAATATTCACGGGGTGGGGCGGCGGGGGGAAGATCCTTCAACAGTGAAGAAAAAGATTTCACAGTTGTTAAAGCATAGAGTTTTATGTCACCAGGACAAGACACTGCCTGTCAGATTTGTTAAAGCAGTTTATGCCTTCACATGCCAAAAAATACAAGCCAGCTGCAACACAGAAAATAATGCATGTAGATTCATGCTGTTCATCCACACAGTCTTCCCAAACTGTTACATGAAACTCATGTGCTAAATTCAAATGCTAAATTCACTTTGAAATCTAAACGTACACATTTTCATGTGATATTTCTCTGCATGAGTGTTTTGTTTTAGTTGACCAGTTTTGAACATGTTATTATATTGGCTGCTTCATTGTCAGTTTTATGGATTTGGACATTATCTCTCCTAGATAAAGCAACTGCAGGAATTATTGTTATAACTAACTCTGCTTTTCATTGCATAACAAGTACTACAGACATTACTACAGACTCAGAGAATATAGCTATTGTAATGGAATGTATACAATTAACTTTGACATTAATACAATAGATTATTGTATGTATTGTATTACTAATACAATGCATACATTATATATTAGATAGACAACGTCTATCTAGTAATTTTATAATTTTTGAGTGTCTTCAGATGAGATTTGTTGATAATATTTCATTTTGACAGTTGAAAGGGGAATAATAAATACAGTAGAAAAATATTCGATACTTCAGGAGTAATGGCAGCCTTCTGTATGTAAGGTTTTAAGATACTTTTTGTTCAGAATATAATTCCAAATAAATGTTCTATTCTTGTTATTTTTATGTATTGTATCTTTCCTTATTTTTGCAGGTGAATTTTATTGAGAAACAAGGTTTCTCTCACAGTCCAAAAACTGACTGTTAAGTTAATTGGTCTCTCTAAATGCACAGTCTTAGTTTGTCTTCACGGTTGTTTGTGTTCCTTGATGTACTTGCAACCTGCCCAAGATTCTCATGGATGGATGGATGGATATTTTTGGCATCAGAAAATTTGCTTTCAGTTTTATATGGCATCTGGAAGTTTTATATGGCATCTGGA